>PNEQ01007196.1:0-54903 GCA_003012365.1 Medauroidea extradentata | reverse complement strand
TAAACGTAGCGAGTGTAACACATGCACGGTGTCTCGTACAGTCACAGAGCGTCAAAGCGGGTAGTACATAACACAACACAACAGATGTTTTCACTGGCTTGTTGTCGCCAGGTTGCCTGCCTACCCCTGTTACTTTGGTGCACCATTGCAGGTATAAGGATGCATTTCCGGACATGGGTTCCTTAATCAAATATGTTCTAAACATGCACATCTACCATCCCTATCAATTTGTAACACTTATTCTTGGCCACCCTGTATATTTCCTGATCGTAGAAAACCTGGAATACGACATGTTGTCTGCCACCAGTGATAAACGCATTCTATGCTGTGGAAACCAATATTGCCGTAACCTACTGTACCGTATATAGGTAATTACTATGTTTATTCCTAGAAAGACCTTGAGTTCCCCTAAAGTAAGCGACAGATTTTCTTTTCCACTCTGCACTGCATACTTGTTGGTTTCATCAACAATTATGTTCTAAAAACTATCAGGAAATATAGTTGTGAAATAATCAATAGGCATTTCCCCAGCTATTGTACACTTTTTCGCTCCTGTAAAACTAGGAATCTGATCAGCAAAGTCATTGTCCTTATTTGCTATCCAAATTTCTGGACATGGTTTATTTTTGCCTTTTGCAATAGTTTCCCTTGACACTGAAGAGCTGCTAGGCTGTTCAGATGACACAGTACACACACCAGCTGCTTGAAACTGAGGGGATTTTGCAAGACATTCACTGTCACTATCACTGTCATATTGGCTAATATTACTATCTACTCCAAGGGAATTATGAGATACTATATTTTCTGGAACCCATAACTCATCGTCATCAGCAGAAAGATCGTCTTCAGAATCTGATGGCAGCGACTGAAAATATGAAAGCATTTCTTCTTGAGTATGCAATACATTTCTGCGATCTGTCCGAAGTGAAGGTCTAGGTGTAGTAGGTAGATCTCTGCTGCTCTCCATATCTGTGAAAAAAATCAACCAAATACTTTTGTGATAATTGATTCTAAATCCAAGCTACTGATATTACTTTTTAATGTATAGTTTATTGCCAAATAATATTTTCCAAAGGAAAATAATTTCACAAAATCAAACTTGCATAATATTGTTACAGTATTTATAAAATTAAAAATTTTCATAATAACTATAATGTATTTATTGAAGGACTATTACAGTTATTCTTATCAATTCAACACGCAAAAATTTCTCAGTAAATGTGATTTGATTTATGGAGGAAATTGACTGATTGGATCCAGTGTAGTATCTACGAATCCAACGTTCCTACGTCTTTGTCAAAGCCAGTAATTTTTGTGAAAAGAATTCTGCAACAATTTGTTGCAATGCCTTATGTGCACATCTGTTCCTCTGCTTCATGGTCAGTGTGAAAGTTTTTAACTCTCGGCGTCTCAGGGTCCTACCCGCAAATCACGGACGTGTGATGTCGCGGTAACATTGTCCTGGTTGGTGTAATAACCACGAATAAGAGTTGCAGTTGTCCACGCAAGCCATTGAAACATGTCGTTGCAAATTCATTTTCATCAAAATTTATTGGCTCTAGTCATTGCTTGTGTTTTTACGTTTTATTGTGTATGTGTGAATTCTGGTATGACTATACGGAATATTTAGAATCGTTAGGAAGCTGCACAGTTTGCGATAATATCTGACAGCAGGCCAGACTCCAATTTGCAATGTGTTCATTTGACTTCTGTTGATTAATAGGCAGTTTGTGTGGTCAGCCTATAGGGTTTTCATCATTTCCTGATGTTATATTGGCATAATTTTCCATTTCGTGGAAACAGTACCTTCTAAACTCAAACCAACCGAGTTGATATTAAGCGAGGTAGTGTGTGTGTATATATGTATATATATTTATTTGTGTGTATATATATATATATATATATATATATATATATATATATATATATATATATATATATATATATATATACTGTATAGTGCTCGCATTTGGTATGACCCGGATTAGATATCCGACATGGTCGTCATGATTACGCGATACCCAAACGGACCCGAAGCGAATGTTAGATTAGTCCTGAATACAGGCCATGTTCGCATCGCTTCATATTCTTGATTATTTGAGCCGCTGTTTCCTTCTCTGATAAACACAGTGTTGACGAAGCATTAAGGTAGCCACCTGCCGAGGCCATCGAGAGAACTTCGGCACTGATCTACGTGCACGAGTAAAGTCTGCTAAGGAATATCTCTCAAGGAATGTCACATGTGTGTATATAGTTGCCAAACGCTAATGTAAGCACTTTGATGGCTTACACAGAAAATTGTACCATGAGTAGCTTGAAAATATTTAACATAAATAAGTATCTTTCGTTATTTCATTAATTGTACACTACTGAGTGTAAGTTTTGCAACACTTGAGTTTATAATTTTTTTAACTCACCATGCGCCACCCATAATCATTTCAGATCTTCCGCTGAGTTGTATAAAAGTTATTTTCCTGCGGCCGAAAATATCCAGATAGAGCGTGTTGCTGTCCTTTTTAAGAAAGTGCACGATATTGCATACTGTGCACCTTTATCTTTACTATTGAACCAATAAAATTACCAAAGATGTTAGAAGGGTCCAGATGGAGCATGTCGCCGGGAATGTAACCAAGCAAACGCTTGACGTGGCTGGTATCAATATGGCCGACTAATTAAAAAGAAATTGAGGAAATATGAGTTAGGAGGTGTGTAAACAGGGCTAAAATATACCAGTCTGATATGTACTGTTGAGGTTAAAGCAGTATGGCGGCTGGCAAATGTGGTGACTACCTCTCCCCCCTCTTGGCTTCACTCCCCTCGACAACATTCTGACCTTATGCTACCCCCGTAAAACTTACAGTGTCACAAGACAGTATTGCATAGAGGTGATATATCGAAGAGAACACTTGCACGACAGTTCAGTGACTTGCACCCAGAGACAAGATGACGTGATGCGTGAGTCGAGGTCTTCTTACTACTTCCGCACTTATATGCCTTGAACGCGCAAACTACGTGCGCTTGACGGCGCCCTTAAAGGTGTTCAAATAGGGAAAAATCGTAATTTTATATTTGTATGAAATACTGTTAGTTGTATAGACCTCAGTTGATAGTACACTTACCTCTTACAAAACAATAAAATATTAGCTCAACCAGTTTTCAATAATGAAAGTTCGAAGTCAAAATTTGCACGTTTCTAGTTCTTATAAGCCGCAAAAGACCAATGAACATAAATACATTTAAAAATTCACACTGAAACTACACGTCAAGGCCTACAGCTTTCCATGTTTTAAACTTAATTACAAAATGTTTTCGTATTTTAAAAAATTCTGAAATTTGGAATTTTTTCCGTCTTTTATCGATTTTTTTCATTACAAAAATATTTTGTAATGTATTTTAAAACATGTCAAGCAGTAGCCTGTGTGAATTTTTTAATTTATTTATATTCATTGGTTTTTGAGACTTATAAGAAATAGAAACATGCACATTTTGAATTTGAACTTTCATTATGGGAAAGCTGATAGAGTTAAATTTTTTTTGTAAGAGGAAAATGTACGCCCGAGTAACGTCTACGAAACTAACTTTTTCATTCAAATAAAAAATTGTGATTTTTCCCCATTTAGACGCCATTAAGAGTTAGTGGACCTTATTTATTTATTTATTTATTTATTTATTTATTTTACGTTTGAGGTACGGAAGCGGGAAAGGCGAATTTAACACGTGCGTCAAACACCTCATCGCCTCTAGGCGCGAAAGACTATACTAGCGTGCTGTGTTTTCGTAGAACGTGTTTTTCAATCAGACTTCGAGAGATGACCGTGTTATTTTATTTGTGGAAGGTAGGGTGGTACGTCAAATGCAGGCTTATATGTGTAAGTGTTAAGATAACGGTTGGTATTTTGTGAGCAACAGCAAGGTGAAAAAGTCATATTTAGCACTTTTGAGGAGCTTGGTAACCATACGGACGGCATTTTTAAAACTATAGAGACACAGTTCGAAGTGTGTATTCTATTCGTTGATAAACGCATGACATGTAATTTAATATCCATTCAAAAAATAATAATTGCCGTACCACGCTATGGCTCGTCTCAAGCGCCAGGTGCACTAACTCTTAAGCCATATTTAAAAAAACTTTCTTAGTTTACAGCGTGTTTGCTCTATAAAATATTTTTTACGACACAACGTAGCTGTCTGCAGACCAACAACAGGCATAAAATGTTACAATAGCGGGATTCTTACTGGCTCAGTCAACAGTTACATGTACAAGAGAAAGCAAGTAATAGTCTAATAAGCTGTACGTTCATTCAAATCCAGCTAACAGTCAAGTTTTTCCGCTATAAATCATCATCTATAGTAATATTAAATTCCTATCTCTTAATGCATTTTGTACTGATGTCAATTACTGTCAGTAATAGTATTGTACTTAATTAAAGCTGCCTAATACACCTATACCAATTGTTGTCAAGCCAGTGATATGTCTACTAACTGTCACGAGTGAATATTTTGGACCTACCAAATTATCTGTCGTGCTACAGCTCTGATATTTTTTAAAAAACTACAACATTTTAACGATAATGTACAGTTGTAACTCAAATATTATTTCAAGCGATAACTGTAAATTCATCCTCTAAAACTAAAAAAGAGAAATATTTATTTCTTGGGTCGCTGAACTCTATTATTCTTCCTATCCCACTTTTTTTTTCTCCCTTCCATCAAATTGGAAACCACGAAATTACACGCTGTTTACGACTAATTGAGAACTTCTTGAGGCTTGCCAAGCACAACAACAAAAGCTCTGCTTTCTATTTTGCCATTAGGTGTTATATTTTAATGCTTTGAAATAAATGTACAGTAATTACTAAAAACTTGTATGTTTCTTATAACATGGAGCGAAAATATACAAATTGGTTTGAATAAAACAAAAAAACTGACTTTAAATGTATGAAATTTACCCTTAACTGCAAGCAAAAATATCAATGCACCTAAAAAGGAGCATATGAAGAAAGGAGAAGCAGTCCAACAAGTGAACAGCCATTTTTGGTTATAACGTAGGTTCGCGCGTTCCTTGGAGAATTTGCTGCAGCTAATACTAATGAAACGTGTAAATGTTTTTCTCAAATAACTTACTGTTGACATTAGAGTATATTTGCCTTATGGCTGTTTTTTTTTTGCCAATGCACCATATATAACTCAGATCATTATCAGGAGCGTTTAGATGTTTATGCACTTTACTCCAATGTCCAATATATGACCTTATAGTTGTAACTCAGGCAATTCAATAAATTTAATCAGATGCCATACCAACTGGCAAACTCTCATTCACTTAATTGGTAATTATGTGTCAAATTGTAGCATAAGACACAGAGAAGGGCAGCGTTCTGGTCGTCTCACATTTCGGCGAGTGAAAACTTTATCAGGCGGGTATACGATGCATCACTCGCGATTGGAAACCAGGAATTAAATGTTCTGCAAATGACATTCACGGCCACAAGCGTGGTCGACACAAGGCAGGAGGGCGAGTTGGAGGGGGTGGGGGGGAAGATGATAATGTTTCTCCACCGTTGCTCCTCGCAAATATATACATACGGCGCACGGCACATTGCATTCGTCACCGTGGTAGGGGGAAATACAGCCCTGCTCCTGACAGATTTACATTAAAATCTACCTGGACGAGCCCTATTTTTTATACTCCGAGAAGAGAATGGAGGAGAGGGCGAAAAAGTATCGTGGGTTGGATAAGCCCAGTAAAACCGCAACGGCAAATGGCAACGTGGTTGATCATAGATGGTCACCAGTTAAAAAAAATGTATACCTACAGGAACATATCCCTTTGAGCGACGTAGCAAAATGCCGGCTTAAAAACATACACTTTGTCAGGATTAGCATGGTTTTAGAATCTTGTTGCCGGTAATAAATAAATCTACATACATAACTATTACTAGAAAAACTAATAAGATAACAAATGTGATAAAACTTTAAAACCTATGTATAAATCCATAGAAATAAAGTAAGTATCCAATTAAGAAAAGAAAATATATTTACAATTATTTTTTCCAGGAAAGAGAAACAACGATATTCTTACTTAATCATTGCGATTGAGAGTAATTAAATTGATTGAGTGACTGTAGAAATACTTACTTCCTTAAAGGAATCACTTCCGTGGGGGGGGGGGATGTCTGTCTCGCCATGTAATTCCTACAAAGGTTTAAGACTGGAAACAATGATAGTTTGTCAGGCTGTTCAAAAATCAGTGGAATTTGAGGTTTTCAGTGAATGGAGAGTTACAATTCAATTTTATAAGGTCTCCGTTTGCCTTAAATTTCGAACATTTGAAGCAATTTTTTAAAACCAATTTGTATGTTTTCTCTCCGTATTATTAGAAACACACAAGTTTGAGTAATTACCAAACAATCACACAAATATGAACGGGGAATTAATTTTTCAATATATTATTTCCTATTGAATTAGTTTCAGAGATAAAGCTTGTAAATAAATATCGTATTTGAATATATTACTAAATAATTCTAAAGATTGGGTTTCTGAAATATTAAATAATTTATGCGAATTTTCTTTATCTACATTTCAACATTTCTTTTTTCGTTTGTTCAATATGAAACATAAAACTTTACAGTGTTTTGAATGGTAGCAGTTTGCGTGAAACCGTTGTCCTTAAATTTAATACAACGAAAATTGAAGTGCTCAGGATTATAAGGGAACTATATACATTTTAATGACTTTTATGAGTGCAAAAAAAAAAAGAAAGAAAGAAAGCTTGTAACGTCCATACTGTTTACCACATGTGGGTTAATGATAACACCTTTTATGGGTTTATACGTTTGCTAAACGTAAAACAGAATGGTGGATCATATTCTACGGGTAAAAGTACATACGATGACATCATTAACTCATTTTTCATGAAATAAACCTTTCAATTAATTTATTTTAAAAATAATTTCCCGTTTTAATCGTCGGTCGCGGTACCCACAAACTAGATAGGCAGAGTACTTAGGCAAACATATTACATGCTCACCGAGGGTTGTTTTCTATTTACGTAAAAAAAAGCGTCTGCAGTATCATGCGGCAGGCACGGTTATGTATTAGAAAATAAAAAATTTCAATCTGATGGGTTACAACTCTCTGACGTATTTTACTCATGACAGCATGAATGAGTAGGACTACTCATTTTATCTTTCGTATCATAAATGTCACCTCTGATGAGATACCACCAGAAATCAATATACTTGAAAAGTACAAAAACAAGCATGTGTTGCGGATATATCGATGGTCCAGTTCAAAAGGGAAACCACTCATATAATTGCTTTTTTAAGTTTAGCTCTCAGAAGTGCACTCTACACAGTTAAAAAACATGCTTAAATTCACTTGTTTTAATAATATACTTTAACTGATTGCCAGTAAAGAACTATAAATTGTATTTCTTTTATTTTAAAGTGTGATAATTTCAGAAAATGCAAACTATAAAAATTTAAAGCACCTCAAATAGTTGCCTCTGTACTTTTACTTAAAATTAACTCCAATCAAGTGCGTCGACAGATTTTCTGGCGGTACGGAAATATTTCTTTATGAATTTGACTTCAAACTGGGAATTTTGAATTGTTTCCGTTTTGAGCTAGGCAATCGATATATTTAGTATATAGAGTGTTGCGAAATTGCACGTCAATATTTTGGTGGAACAATATTCACATCTAGACAAACGAAACATGTTATGATATTTCTAAAAGTTTGTTGCACTGGGAGTTTACAAATAGAATTTATTGGATTGTGGACACACGTCATTGCTCATGTTTTTCTGATGAAAACTTGCGTTGAATGACAAAGTACAAAAAACATAGACAACGACATAAAACACAAAACAAACAGAGAAAAGCAAACCCAGAGGAATATATATGACAGCAAGACAGCGATAAATCTAAAGGTAGAATTCAGAGTCAAAAACAACACAACACCTAGACACAAAAGACAGGCAAGAAAAAACTGACAGAATTCCTCTGGGTTTGCTTTTCTCTGTTTGTTTTGTGTTTTATATCGATTTCTATGTTTTTTGTACTTTGTCATTCAACGCAAGTTTTCATCAGAAAAACATGAGCAATGACGTGTGTCCACAATCCAATAAATTCCAATAGAAAAATGTTATACAAATATTGAACCGAATATGCTTCTTTCTTCACTCCTACAGTTTACAGTAAATTTTATATTGTGCACAGTGTGCAGGTTGAATAGTGCGGTCTGTGGAATGCCATCACAGCTATTATTATTTACAACAACATTCCAGAGGAGTGAGCTTTAACTGGATGGTAATATTCGTGCGATGTAGAATTTCACAGCAACATGATCTATCCTGCGCGCTATGCACCGTACATCATCATGTACCATCATACGTGCTGCAAGAAACTACAGTGTTTTTAACGGTATGTTGGTACAGGTTGAAAACGCTGTAGTTTCTATCAACATGTATTATTCGTAGGCCACGATTTCATGGCGAAAATATTTTTTCAACATTTTGTTTCAGTGCGTTATGTGGACATCTGCAGCTCCGATATATCGTCTATGATTGGATGATTTTACTCCCACTAACCGTGGCAAATTACAGACGTGTGAAGTCACAATAATCTCATTATCAGAGACCTGAAAAATTCGCGTTTTCTTTCAGGCACAAACTAGAATTCCAGCAACTGTTACTTCATGCTACTTTCACAATTAGTCGTTGACTTATATGACACCACCTTGAAGTCGATGAGCCAACAATAACAATGTAACTAAATGCAGGCCCATATCACTATGTCAGCTAGTAGACAATCAAGAGCTGTTGTTTGCTTGAGTGCACGTATATTCTTGGAGACTAGCCTACATGTCAGTGAACCCGCGAATTTTTCCCGTCTCTACTCATTATGATTGGTGTAGTCAAATAAAAGACGTGTTTGAACAAAAACATGCTGCCACGCTCTAAATCTTAATTAGTGATATTCACTATTTCACACTGATGGACGGAGCAGGTTCAACAATTTGAAACAGTGAGTATAGTCACATTTTAATTAGTGAATATTCACTGATTTCCTGTAAGAGATCCAACATCTAACAATTGAATGAGTGAATACTCACAGTTTTTTCCAGTGGTTTTCAAAGAACAATTTTCACTTACTGAATCAATAAAAAATTACTGGAAAATTTGTCGGCCTTCACTAATTAACTTGTGGAATGTTGGCACTCTTTATCGGAATCAGTGAATAGTCACTAATAACACAGTGGTTTCTCACTGATTCAGTTTGTTGAAACTGCTCCATGCACCGGGTTGAATATTCACTAATTCAGATTTAGAGTGCAATAACCTTGAAGCAGAGCTGCCGATGTGCACATGAGACACTGAAACAAAATGGGGCAAAAATCTTTCCGTGACAAAATCGTAGCCGTAATGATTCAGTGTTATACTTCTGACACAACGAAGCTGTCCGCAGACCGATCACAGGCATCAAATGTTACAATTTCGGGATTCTTATTGGCTAAGTGAAAAAGGAAACAGCTCCAAGTACATGCTAAAGCCAGTAATCTTCTGGTTAGCTGAACGTGTTTTGAAATCCAACAAACAATCAAGTTTTCCGGCGATAAATAATTGTATCTGTCATCTCCACAGACAAGTAATTGAAATTACTGTACTGTACGCGTTTAAAAAATTTAAACAACCGAGAAATATTTATTGGTTAGAGACATGGCAACAAGAGCCACACAGTTTAAAACTTATCAGGAAGCGTAAATTAAGAAACAGACAGACACGTGGTTTAAGAAAGTAGACTTTATACAAATTGTTGACGGTATTGGAGGCACTTCGTACGGCCCTGCTAATGTTTCCCCCATTTTGATAATTTCTATATTTCCGCTTCGTATTACAATAAACATTGTTATTAAACTAATTTACAGAGTGTAGTAAACGTTCTCAGAAGTTAAGGTCCTAGGTCAGAGCAAAAAATGATTATAGACAGAGACGAGCAAATTTCACTTTAATATTTGGTATCCGGCTATACCTCACGTTATCTATGCTCATATACGAGAACATTCCATGACATTACTATATCTGGCATCTTCGTGTGGCTATATCACATGATAGTGTGCATTTTAGAGTTGACCTTGAATCATCGGTTGAGAAAGTCCTTGAGACGTGCAAACAAACTGCCGACCAACAACAGACGTCAGATGTGCACATGGTAAACTGGAGTGCCTTCAGCTATCAGAAAATAATGCAGTACTTGTAGATCACTAATTTTCAGAGACCTGGAAATTTTGCGAATTCATTTGAAAAGACGTTAGATTTTAAACTCCTGTACACGCTAATTACTTTCGAGATTGTGCCACTGTTACTCAAACTCTTCCATCATGACAGTGGACCAATAGTATACCTGTATGAAAACACTCACTGATTCCCAAGCTACACTCTAAAAATAGTTTGTAAATTTATCAGACGTGCGTATAGAAGCGCTAAGAAAGTAGGTATGGTAGGATAGTTTCCCAGACAACCATGTTAGCAATCCTAAACCTTTTAAAAACAGTCAATTGTATACTGAAGATACCAGACTTGTGTTGTAACATTTGTAAAAGTTTGCATATTTACAAGATGAAGTATGGTCACAGACTATATAGTAATACAGACTTGAAATGACGTGGCGGCTCGTTTGATGAGGGCGAACTCGAATGCTTATTGGCTGCCCGAGGCTGTTGATACTAGCCTCTTGTATGTTTGGTTCCTGCAAGTTACAGCAAGTTTCCTATTGGCCGGCTGTCGGTTAGCAATGCAGCTGCCTTACGCTGATTAGCTGTAGGTGTCTGCGCCATCTTGCTGGCCAGGGAAGCCATTTTGTTGGCGTGTGAGACTGAGTTCGCTGTCCTACCAGCTATTTCACTTCTGTATTCCTAAATATTCTATGGTACGGTAACTGTACCATACTGCGTCTGGGATAATAACTTCCTAAACATTCAAGGAAGTTTTTTTACAGTGTACCTTGTCAGTTGGGACAGGAAAAATTCGAGGGTTTACTGACATGTAGGCTAGCCTTCAAGGATGTATGTCTACTCAAGCAAAGAGCAACTGTTTATTAGCTGCTCGCTGATACAGTGATATGGGCCTGCATTTAGTTCAATATTTATTATTGACTTAGCAACTTACACGAGGTGTCAAATAAGTCAAGGACCAATTGCGAAAGTGACACGAACTTTCAGTTGATGGAAGTCTAGCTTGTGTCTAAAAGAAAACGCGAATTTTCCAGGTTTCAACTTGTCAGGTGTACAACTGCCCACTCACTGGAGTTGTAGCCAAGTATCTGAAGCCAGAGAGTACATAGGACTGTGGAATCCAGCCGGTTGTTCGTTAAAGCCACGAAATTTTCGGGTCTATTAATTACAAGTAGCGACCGAAAAATTTCTCGAATTCATTTTAGATCACGTTAGATTTCAAACCCCTGAGCTCATTAATATATTTCGCTATTTGGTCACCGTTACTGAAAGTCTTCCTTGGGTATTGTGAACCAATAGCATACCTGCAAGAAAACACTCCCGCGCTACACCGGATGTTCAGAAACAAACTCACAACGAGCACACTACGTGGATCCTTGGCTGAATTGGGAACGAAAATGTTAGAGGCAAAATGTTGTACGATGACATTTTATGTGCGCAATGTGGCAACATAGCACTCTACTTAGTCCCCTCTTGAGCTTCACGGATATCTTACTTATCTCACTATAGGTCGTTCAGGATAAAGTGAGCACTAAAGATTTAACCTATGAATAAAATCACTAGTCATTACTGCATATAATTTAACATTGACAATAGTTACCTTTCTCCATGTATGGTTGGCAACGAATTGTCGAATGTAGTTCCGTGTATTTTCCTACTTAAGGGGTATGGAAAGGTACGATGTCGAGCGGGTGACTGGAACACTTAATCGTCAATAAAATCTGAACTACTCATCAAATTTCGATGAGATTTTTTGCCGAGTAGATATTTTATCAGCTGACGTTTATATATATAACATTATGAGGTAGCATGCTTTACTGTCGAGTAAAAAATTAAAAACTGTTTTTAGAAAAATAAGGGCTTGAAACCACAAAATCTACAAAAATGGGAAAGTGTAATTCTTATAATTTTTAATACGGTAATGTCTCGACCTCTATAATAACAGAATTTCAAAAATATTCGCGTTTTAATTTGAAAATAATTTTAACATCCTAAACCTATCGCGCAGAGATTTTCGGATAGTAAAATTATTTTCTAATTAAAACGCGAATATTTTTGAAATTCTGTTATTATAGAGGTCCAGACATTATTGCATTAAAAATTATAAAAATTACAGTTTCCCATTTTTGTAGATTTTGTGGTTTCAAGCCCTTATTTTTCTAAAAACAGTTTTTAATTTTTTACTCGACAGTAAAGCATACTACATCATAATGTTATATATATAAACGTCAGCTGATAAAATATCTACTCGGCAAAAAATCTCATCGAAATTTGATGAGTAGTTCAGATTTTATTGACGATTGAGTGTTCCAGTCACCCGCTCGACATCTACCTTTCCATACACCTTAAATGCAACACTACTGCAATAAAATTAACTTAAATCTACATATTTGTATTTTATGTAATTAATGAACATTTATTTATCCAACTGTATAGAATCCAGCCGACTCCATCGTTTGCGTTGCGTGCGCAGACATCAAGTGACGCGTCCAGAAAGGTTAGACATTTCCTGTCGTTAGCCGTTAAGCGCGGAAGGATATGAATTGGCTAAAAATAGAAGCCTAGTAGGGCTATTTTGAGTGCTCACTTTATTCCGAACCACCTGTAGAACTGTTTTGGCACGCGCATTATGGGTAGGGAAGCCTCATTTTCGCGAAAAGAATTTTGTCTCACTTAGTTTCAGTGCCTTACGTGCATATCTGCAGTTCTGCTTCGTGGTCTCTCGAGTCTTGGAATTCTACCGGCAAATCGCAGCCGTGAGGTGTTGCAGAAACTTTATTGCAATTGGCTCAGAGAAATGATTACGGCTCTTCACATAGACACGCTGCCAATTATTATGAAGTAGAATTGCAGATGTGCACGTAAGGCACTAAAACAAAGTGGGGCAAAATTATTTTCGCGAAAAAGAGGGGCTCCTAACTATGGGTAGAGGCACGATTATTTCGCGTATTGATTCTAAGTCAGGTAGAACGTCAATAACGTATACTTCACCGCCCTTTCTGCGATTAGACGACAGTTGTTTTAACACACGTTTGACGACTGCAAGCCAGTTGTAAATAACAAACAAGTCGTGAGAAATACACGTCCTAGCCTTTTGCACGGTTAGACGCTGGTGGATATTCGACTTTGGCCAATACATTAATAGGACTGAGAATTCCAGGATGTTGCCAGATTTATACGCGAAATACTCGTGCTTCTAATTATGAGTCCTGATTAAAATCATGAGCAGTACAAACATGATTTTATGTTTAACAAGATGAGTATTCATGGATATACGCCATTGCTTGCGAATGTTGCCAAGTCGTAGATGAACCCACAAAAGCATAAAAATATAAAGAAAATAAAAATGCAACAAAATTACGAAAAAATTAATTAAATAAGACCAGATATGGTCATTGTCAACACACACACAAATAATTCCAGAATAGGAATATGATTATACTGACTATATTATAGCAAATGAAATGTATTATTGTAAGAAATTTAAATTAATGTACATACGTATTTAATACATATGTATTAAGTAGGGAATAAATAAAAATTGAATTTTGTATTCGAAACACTCTCTCACTTATTCAATTAAAATGTCTAAAAAATTAAAAAAAGTAGTTAAGGTATTTTTCAAAATAATACGTAGATATAAACAATTTTGGTATATATTATAAACTCTTATCTCAATAAAACTTTTAAACTAATTTAATAATTACATAAATTTTACATAACTTATCTCTTAAAATATCTCCTTTTCTTA
Organism: Medauroidea extradentata; assembly: GCA_003012365.1. Lineage (NCBI taxonomy): Eukaryota > Metazoa > Arthropoda > Insecta > Phasmatodea > Phasmatidae > Medauroidea > Medauroidea extradentata. The sequence continues at coordinate 40,919 of PNEQ01007196.1, read as the reverse complement.
TATTAACATACTGTTGGATACGATCAGTAGTAAGTTGTTATTATCACGTATAATATTTTTACTACTTACTTAAAATCAGTGATACAACTTCAGTTTTAGCAACCAATTTTTTGTTAGACAAGTTGATTACTGCCAGCATACTAACGCCACATGATTTTGTTATAAAATAGGGTCTTATACCGCTTTCCTTGAAAATTGACCAAACTTCGCCACTGGACACGATCATTTTGAAATACCATCACTCACGACAGAAATCAGGTGCTTTCACAAATTTCCGAGTGTAACATCAGTAAATTTTGACAGTCTTTATATAACATTTTACTGTCGTACATTGACGCAATATCATTCTACACTTCAAAATGTTAAAATTCAGGGAGAAGATAACTTTAACTACAGGTGGATTACATAGACTTTTATCTGATTCATTTTATGCCATGAAATAAAATGAATATGTTTATTCAACCCATAGACAAATTAATATCTTCTTGAATTTTTATAATTTACAACCAGTAACAGGTAACTGCACTTAGGACTGTCTAAATTGACTGAAGTCATGCTTAGTTACCTGCACAATTCGGATTATTTTCCTACAGCAGACTAGACTGCAAGCTTTCATACGCTCGCAGATATCGCTTGTAGGCTCACACATTCGTGGTCTGCGTGTTTTGAGCTTATGACTAACAATTAAAAATATTAGTTTTAAGCTGATCAATCGTTAAATATGATGGTTAATCGCGGGAAAACTTGAATTTTTGCTGGATTTCAACACACGTTCAGCTTACTAGAAAATTATTGGCTTCAGCTTGTTCTTGGAACTGTTACCCTATTTGACTGAGCCAATAAGACTCCCGATATTGTAATATTTGATGCGTGTTATTGGTCTGGAGACTGAATCATGTATACAGAAAAAAATGTTTTGTGGCGGCTGCAAAATATTTTGTGGGTATTTACCCTGCTAAATATTTTTTTGTAGTTACCACAAAATCATTTTGTTAACCCCACTAAAATATTGTGTGGCCACAATAAAATTAGTTTGTGGTTACTACAAAATTATTTTGCAGGGAAGACTTCCTACAAAATTTTTATTTTAGTGTATGTTGCAAGAAACTACGGTGTTTTCAAGAATATGTTGGATATGTTGGCTCAAATCATTTTCACGACATACCAATCGTCAGCAAAGAGGTCACAACCGTAAATAAAATCACACAAAGAATTGTGACCAGTGAGATCACAGACTGTGTCCAGGTATATACAGTGAAATGAATTCTAGTCAGTCGCCAAATATCAAAGCGAGTTTTGCAGCTCACTGCACTGCAAAAAATGTATATATATCTTCGCTTCCACAAAAAAAATGTTTGTTTAAATGCAAGCCACAGCAAAGTTATTTTGTCACAAAGAAAATTTTTGTTTAGAAGTTACAGTATTGGTAACCAAAGTTGTGTTATTTAATTTAAAATCTCTAAGGTAAAGATAGTTGTGGTATTCTCAACACATGATTTATGATGAAAAATCATTACTTTTCCTTCAAAGAAACTTGCTTTTTTTAAAGATGAAATGACACAACCCATAAGATTTCCACATCTGATTTGCTGTAAGATAATATATATTTAGCAGTGGTTAACATTTAAACATAAGTTTGCTGTGGAAATGAGAATGTTTATACTGTGTAGTAATTGGAAACATATTTTGGAAACAGTCACAGTAAGTGTTCTGGACTAAATCATCAACTTCACAACGATAGTGAAGGAGCAAGTGATAACTAGAATCACTTCTAATTCACGCCTGTCTGTCGGGCTGTGTTGGGCGACACGGTAGCTGGAAATGCGGACACAGTACCGCGAGAAACCGGCTGTCCACCGCTAATGGAAACGTATGTTATTGAAGCGCTGGGCCACCCGGGTGGGTTGGTGAGGAGGGGCATCGTATCGATTGCGATGCGATCTGCGTACCACATGTTGGTAAACAGGGAAACTACCCCCAACCACTAGCCCAGCAGTAGGGCCAGCTGAGGCCGCTATTCACAGGACTCGACTCCTATCCCACCCACCCACCAGGACCCGCATTCAGAATGTGCCCGGCGGTGAATGAGGCCAGTTATCCCTAAATTGAATACAATATAGGCCGGGGGAGATGAAGGATGGGTGTGGGTGGGGACGTGAGATGGGGGTTCGTCCGCTCCCAAGGGAGGGGAGGGTCGCGTTTACTGTTACAACGCGTACACTGACGTCAGGCGGTAACTGGCGCCCTGTTTGTCGACGCCGCGTCGATAGGTCGACGTTTTGCATCCGTCCAGTAGCTTACATAACAAAACTCTATGCTTTCGTTTAATACTTAAGAGTGTGTGGTAAATAAATGAACTGCTAAAAACACCTATTTAAATATACACGTGATTTGAAAGTCAGTTATTGAAACTACAAAACAGCAATTCTAGATAACGATATTTGCCAAATTTATGAGCGAACGTTTACACAGAACGACGCATTTGTTAAACGTTGTCTCGTACGCCGTAATGAAATGCATGAGATTTCGACGTTATTACACTTTTTTCTCAGAACGTTGACTTAACTTGTTTTTTTTTTTATTATTTTTATTTACAAATTCCTTTCATGCAACCAGCTATGTCAAACTATTTGAATTATGGCAAAATAAAAGTATTTTTAGAGTGCAAGCACTGAAAGGGCAACAAATCGTAAGTTCTGACACCGATGTAATCATGTAACATTTACACTGGAAACTGCAGTGTTCGCGCATTTGAGGTAATCCCTGTATCATTTTCACAAATGCGATCATAAAATTCGTAAAATGATAGGCCTATAGGACATGCGTGCTTCCTCATTTAAATGTATCACCAGAACCTCTTTTACGTACTTTTCTTTTTACTCTCGCTTATCTCAAAAATGGATGTCAATATCTCTTATGTGCTGTATAGTAATTAATTATTATGATAATTGCTTGCAGAAATAGAAAGGAAATAATAGTTTGATTAGCTGATTCAACAAGAATTCATTTTCCCATTAGACGTGAACACGCGTTAAGTACCTGGCCAAGACAATGATGAACGACAGATAATTCAGAATCGCTGCGTAGTTGATAAGCTCAATTATGTGTAAATAAAATAATTGCAAAAGTCAATTCATACAAGCTATTAATTTGTTAATTTGAAATTATTTGAAGTATTCTTAGCCTGTGACAAAATATGGGACGAACATCAGTCATACGAAAACAAGATGTTATATTTTTCGACTATGTTAGTGCACATTATCTTAAATTACTTATATATTACATAAACATGTACACATATTACATGCAAATACATATAAATGTACACATATTTAGTTTTATTGCCAACTGTAATTTTTCACAGTGTGTTCTTAGATATATGTTATTCTATGAACGGAATAACAATACGACTAAAAGCTCAATTACACTTTTGAAGAAATTGTGTATTTGAAATATTTTTTAGTTATTGCAATTATGCCTTTTAAAATCAATGTAATTTCTGCCACATTTTTACATAAAAGCTATATTGTATAAAGTTTATTTTACTTAACTCTCTTGCATATATTTTACATTTTAGTTTTCGAAACAATAATAAAAAGTAATTATAAACTTTCTTAACCTTCTCTACTACCACAATCCTTGGTTAAACCAATTTCAGCAATATTTAAACGAGGAATACTTTAAAGAACAATACAACACCGGTAAATGCTACTATTGAAAAACTGGGTTAGCCAATGACACGTTCTTCTATTCATGCAAACCAGCTCGTTACATACGTCACAAGTCCAGATACGCACTCACTAAGCTAAAACGCAATGAATAAATAACAATTTTCCTCATTGTCGTTCTACATTGTTACACGACAAAAATTGTAGAGAAACTAAAATACTGTAGAAGTCTTCGCAGACGGATGTCTGAGAAGGTTACACAAAATACCACCACCTGACATTACAACTGAAAAAGTCTTGGGAAGAGGAAAGAAATAAAGTCAACGAGGAGTAAAAAGTAAGAAGGCACAAAAATTTTTCACAAGTAAAAAAGAAGCTATAAGATCAGTGGTTTATGTAGCAAACGTGAACATGTTAGAAATTCAGGGTTTACACAGCAAATCAATAATAAATCTGTTAGTAACGTAGATAAACAAACAAGTTAATTTATTCAATGATGTGACATGTAGTGAACAGCACTGCTATCTGCAACAAAACTCGCCGGAATATAGCTGGGTACAAGAAATGACCCAACCATAACTCACATCAAAACAGTATATTATTTTTTAAGTGCAATTTTACGAGTGAACCTTACACTTAGCGTCACTATTCAATTATCTTATGTATCAAGCAAAGTAATTTTAAAATATACATTTTCAAGAAAATTTATGCTCAACGAGTTTGGCAAAAAAATTGTACCGTTACTAAAGTAGGCCCTACTCTTAGTAACAATTTTCAGTCCATAGTTTAAATTCTCATAAAACTTTGTTTTTTAATCAGTGCAACATCGCTGGTAAATCAGTGAATAAGCATTAATTTCAATTTATAGTGCAAACATTCCAAATGTGAGTCATTACATTTTCAATTACTTTCTGATGATACTTCACATATTCAACTAATTTAAATTGCTCCATCTGGAATCTGTGAAAATTATTTGAATATTAGTGAATGTTCACTTATTATCATTTAGAGTGTAGACATTTTTGAAAGCATCTTGTCTTTACAACGATTGTAGAACTCATGCATTGCTCTAAAAATACCACCGCGAAATAACATTCATAAACAACTTCGTAAATTATCGCCTATCTGTAGCGCAACGTAAGATTTTTAAAAGGTTTTTTGCTTAAGGATACTATAACAACTAAGACCGCGGTCACACTGGATACAGAACTACTGCACTTAAACATGTTCAGTTTTATGGAGCGATGACACGAGCAACGAACTATAGTTCAGATGCAGTCTCATCTCGGTCAAAGTAAACTGGTTTCATATGTAGTTTCGAGCGACATATCTTCAATGCTTCTCTCCTATTGGATGCTTGGAGTAACGATCTGTGTAACAAATATGGCTGCTCTTTGGTCAGACATTTAGCACTTCTTAAATTAAATTAATTTTAAGGTGTATAATAATTATATCCACTTTACACACAGCAACAGCATTGCAGTTAAATGCAGTATGATAATTAAAAAGTCACGAATGCTAATGCAGATGTGACAATAATCAAAAGAGGCACTTTTCAAATTCCAAGTTTGTTTAGGATAGAAAGTTCATTGAGTTTATTCTATTTAGACGTGTAACTTAGCAAACATGTTTAAGCTTTAAACACGATCAAACATGGCTGCCGATTATATTTAACTGAACATATTTAAGACTTCTAGAGGGACGTGACCAAATGCTTCTATTTTCTGCAAGTAGGCTAATAGGTGGTTATAGAAGTGACTGCTTATAGTGCGTTAGTGTAAAATGCAATAATCATAATAAAATTATGGTTGATAAAAATGTTAAGCATACCTGTTACCTGGATCAGTTTTGCGGGTTTAAGGGCGCAATTTTCATCATCATTATTTTATTTTTTATTTGTACCAGATATGTTTTTTTTTCTTATTTTAGACACAAAATTGACTAAATTAGACTCTTATGAGGTTTTGATATCTCTGATAGTTTTCGCGTAATGTCTTGTTAAAGTCATATTTTGCATATTTCCGTTTTAATGACTACAGTACACGAATACCAACTGATATACCAAACTAAAAAAAAAACAGTAGATAAAGACATTACAGGCTACAATGACATGCCCATAAAATTAAATGATAAAAATTATTTGTATTTAAAAAAATTTGAATTTTAAAATTTTTATTTTCAGTTTCGGCATTTTTTAAAATTCAAATAATTTTTATTCTTTAATCTTATGAGCATGTCATTGTAGCCTGCAATGTCTTTATCTACTGTGATTTTTTTAGTTTGGTATATCAGTTGGTTTTAGTGTAGTCCTGAAAACGGAAACATGCAAAATATGACTTTAACAAGCCATTACGCGAAAACTATGAGAGATAAAAAAAAATTTCATAAGAGCCGAATTTAGAATCTTTTTTTTCTAAAATAAAAAAAAAAACATCTGGTACAAATAAAAAATATAAACAAATGGTGATGAAAATTGCGGTAGACCGCGCCCGTTAACATCAGACGCATTACTGAATTAGTTTATTTTTCGCTTTTTTGAAGTTCTGAGAAGAAATCTTTTATGTTTGCTAGTATAGCGTTAATTATATTTACCTTGTGATATAGTACAAGCGTAGCAGTTTAACTTTCAGCTTATATTTAGGTTGCAACCAGTTCAGGAATATGTACTGTTCTATATTTTTAATTAGGTGGAATGACTGTGCCCTAAACATACGTTAAACGCTCAACTGCCGTGATTGTACTCAGTAGCGGCGGAAGGTATTCTTGTATAAGGAGTAGGGGGACAGGATCGTTGACAATAATTTATTTCCGAACTTTTCCTATAACGACATATAGACTGGGGGGTCCTGGGGACATCCCCCGGAAAATTTGGATTTTAGTGTGCAGAATGTTGCTATTTAAGTGGTTTACGAGTCAAAATATTGAATATACAGCTGGCAGAAATTGTAATATTTTTAAATATTAAAACTTAGGGTGGGTACAAAGGCATACACTGTCCCTCCCCTATGTTCTAGGGGAAGGACAGTATCCTCCTGTCGCACTTCTCCGCCGCCCCTGATTATACTGTAGCATAAGGTTATTTGATTTCACGCTACAATAGCTAATTTTACGTTTTTTTTCTCATAGTTTCATAAAGGCGAAAAATAAAATATTCCACAATGGTTACTGAAGCCGAGACATAAGAATCAGAAGCCAAGGTGCTCTACGGGCTACACTGATCCATGTTCCTAGTTCCCGATTGCTTTTCAGCGCTAAGAGCTGAGCTGGAACTTCGTTTTTCCGTTTAACCGCTCTAACTGTGGGAATAAACGGTGACCCCACTATGTTATTGACGGAAAGTCTGAACGAAAGAACAGCTGTGTCCAAACTTCATTTAAGACAGTAAAATAGAAATAAAAAATAAAAAACAAACAAAATAAAATACATATACAAATCTAAATTTAACAGTCTCGGCAGAACACCAGCCAACAATACTACAAGGTGCTCAGCCAATCAGGGGAGTACTTGCCTCTCATTGGCTGAGAGCCCAGCCAATCGCACTCGCTTTGCCACCATTGGCCGAGCAGGTTAGTGACTATCCATGCTATCATAAACCCCAATTTTGTAGCGAACTTTGTGGCTGTCTTGGCGTGAACATCGTGCTCCTGTGGAACTGCGCGCCGGTAGGTGCCACCATTTTCATTGCAAAGAAGGTGCCGTGGCCTGTAGGGGACGGTGTGATCGCGGCAGCCATGCGGCAGCGACCATCTGCAATCGAGCGCGTCCTGTTGGTGGCAAATACAGGGCTCCTCGCTGAGGAGTTGTCAGGAATATTCAAATTCTGACTCGTGGACCAACTGGCCGGTGCGCAAGCGCCGTCGACGACAGGGACTGCGAACTGTACAGCTTAGCATGAAGAGGGACGACGCGCTCTGCGGGAAGCAGTTCAATGGTCAAGGTGGCCTGGAGGGATCTCGAGGTGCTGAAAAATGCGAAGTGTAACGAATCCAACTGCTGGATCGTGCGGGCTGTGGACTGCAAGGCGTGTGGGGAGCGAGAAGAGGAATGCATTGGAACTTGGACCAACATCATCGGGGACCTTCGACGTCGGGGCCGGTGGACCTAGCCCGCCACATTGTAGATTCTGGATGTCTCGCCTGCCTACATTGCTGTTTTGGATATTGTTGTGCCAGGCTTGCCTGACGCGGGAATATCCCGAACAACTCGGCAATCGGACAAACTGGCTTTGTTCGACTTGTCGCCACCAGGGGCACTCAGGCCCAACTGGCGAAAACAGGCTCGCTGAGCCGCCATTCTGATTGGCCGGAGCCGCCGAACAATCCCATCTCATTTCACCAGCCACCTCATCTTTCCTAGTGTTCTGGCAACAGGACATCGAGCCATACCTATCTTTATCACTGCCTACCACTTAATTATGCGGATATTTTTATCCCTGCCGCGCCTATCGCACAGATTTCCCAGCACCCTACCCTATTTGTGCTGGTTTTTCTGTGCCCTTATTCTGACGCTTGCTCTCTTCAGGGGGAGGTCACGGCCCCAATCGCGGCCGTGGCCTCCATTTTCAACTCTGCTACGCCGCGATGCACGCCACCTTTTCCTTAGAGGAACAGCAACATAGGTGTATGAGGCTTTGCCTTGAGACACATTCACTCCCCATCCCTTCCTTCGTTTTACGACTAATGCATGTCGGAGTACCCATTAGACTGAACTGGGGTACACGCTGACGTAGCGGGATATGGGGCCCGTCAGATAAAAAAAATCGAACTTGAATCGCATTTTGGTGTTCCGACCAGCTGTGGGTCTGCCTGAAGACGGGAATAGATCGCATTTCCCGAAACGTTGCATTTTTTTCGTTGGTTTCAACTTGTGTTGTGCTGTCTACTGTCTTTTGTTTGTTGTCCACTGTTCACTGTTTTTGTCTATTTGCATCTTTTTTTATGTTGAGAATCTGGTTCTATATATATATGTCTGTATTTTTGTCTGGGTGTTGTGTCATTATTCGACTGAATTCTATCTCTAGAATTCTTTGTTGTCTAACAAAAAACTGATTGAATTCCTCTGAAATTGCTTATTTTCTATTTTTGCGTGTGTTTTATATTTGTTTTTTCTTATTTTTTGTACTTTGTCATTGAACACAGATTTAATCAGCAAAACATGAGCAATGGCGTATGTTCACAATCCAATAAATTCTAATATTTTCGGAGTTACTGCGGTAAAAAAAAAAAGTTTTTAGCCATTTTGAGAGTCCCGAAAATCATGTTTCTAACAAGCGTGCTAAATTTTTTAAACGTAGAAGTATAATTTCAAGTATGTGTTCTTTTCACTGAAACGCCGTCGATTCGCCAATCAAGGACTCCCTTAATGGCGTGAAAGTGCGTGGGAACTAAAGATTACGATTGTATTATAATCTTTAAGCGCGAAGACACTCAACTGGCGTTATAATTCCTTTTTGAAGAATAAATACTCTTACGAGAGTGTCAGTATAAGAACTAATACAAAATTACTTTTTATGTAGTCTTAATTTCGCTACACAGGTGTGAAAATGAATTTCATTCAATGATGAAAATCTTTCGCAAGAATTCCAAGAGAAAATCATATCCTTGTTTTCGTTAATTGGATAGTGAGATCATCCATAATCATGAATTCTGCTTATGACGCATGACGTGATTGCCTATGATCCGAGAGAAGCTGTCGATCTTCTTTCCTTTCTCTCTGACGGTTTGTGTCCTGCTGGGAATGTAGCAGTGTTCTCCAGAAGGATTTAGCTACGTTGGGGCTGAATGCTTGAATGGGGAGCGAGAGAGGTATTATAATGCTCCCCACCCCTTTGTTCTGTGTGCAGGAGGCGATTTAAGGGGTAGGCGAACAGGGATCAAAATCTTGAATGTTAGGAGACCTCTTCGTAGGATAAATGCAACGTGACCCTTATTCCCTTCATCCCCGAGGACAGTCCAAGCAAAAAAGATTCAAGTGAAAACCACCGCTTCCTTTTCTAGACATATGCAGAGTATACCTCCCATTGCGTTGACAATACAGCCTTTTTAGTTTCTAGAAAGTCAGTCATAATTGACTCAATATGTAGAAGAATTTATATTTGTTTTCAAAATTAATTCTCACTGTTTCAGTAGCTACAAACAAATTTGAATTTATAAATCACAATGTTATGCTAGCTGTATGATAACGTGAACACTGTACTCAATTATGGGTATGGGCAGGTTACACGAATGTTAACAAAATCAACTTCTACAAATATAGCCAATGTATATTATATTACAACAAAATGAATATAAGAAATATTATTCCTTCTTTTATTTTAATCCTACGACCAACTATTGAAAAATAGTGGCGCATTTGTATGATGCATGCAAGTAAATGTTCCACAATTCATATCTTCATGTCTGCATAACATCCTGACATTCACGTTTGTATTGTTGTGTTCCTAGATTTAATCTCAAAAAATGCCATGGATAAGTGAGTTACGAAAGTGCGTTAACTACAAGTAACATTGCACGCCTCCTTTTTCCTAACGCTATCATGCCAAAGGGAGTTCATAAGCTCAAAAGAACAAAAGAGTTACAGTTATTAAATTAAATGTAGTTTTATTATTGTATTTAATATTATATTAGACGCCTTACTCATTTCAAGAATAGATAGACTTCAAACACATGTGAATTTCTTCTACGATTGATTCTCGGTTCATTCTTTGAAGATCTATGAGCTAATATCATACCTGCATGTAGGCCTTATGAGTAACGAAATTCGCCCAATTAGGTCTGGAGTGAATCTGTTTAAGCACTGGGACAGCAGCAGTTGTACGACAGACAACTATGCTCGAGAATGCATAATACAGGACATATCACTGTTATGTAGTTGGATAAAACTTCCTAATGCAGAAATCACATTTAACCACTATGATTGGAATAAAATTATACTGTTTGTAGTAAGTGCTTGAAAAACTTTAATAATTATGTTGCTCAGTCATAAAGATGGATTTTAAATACTTCTGTAATAAGAGAGCGCTGGTTTTGATTTAATGGTTTCAGACATGCAAAATTCGCGTTATTTTCGGACAGCTGACTAGACTCCAAGTGACTATAGACTCGTTCGATGTCGCCCGCTGGCCGATATTGTCGTGACTTCCCGCTGAGAATGCTTACACGGTAAACAGGCCAATCTCTGTAAAGACGTAACACACTTAATGACCACACAAAAAAGTTCGTGGCCAATTGAATCGCAGATTATGCTCTGTTATGTATAGGAAAGTGAAGTTTAGTCTGCTACGAAATGATAGCGTGAATTTTGCATGTCTCAATTAATAGTATATTGAATATTTCAACTATGTGTTTTAAAATAGGGACAAAATTAGTTTAAATATAGAGGCATGCATAATATATTTCATGTTTTCTGGTGCTGCAAGAAGTTTCGCTCATGAAAATAAATTTTATTTTTTTATCTGGCAAACTTTTGTAAGTAAAATATATTTTTTGATGTAACTGAAAGGCACTCTTAACAAATTGTTGGCGAAGTCAATGCCGGTATTTTCTTAAGACGCGCAATTGCTCTTTGATTGTCAGAGAATAGGACAATTTACGTGCTCAGAAGAAAACAGATTATAAGTATTTTCTGAAAAATACTTTCAGTGACGAATTTTGTTTATAAAGTTTTGTACCAACATTACATACGCCCTATATTGTGGACGAAACAATCAAAACACATGAAACAAGTTATTGTCTATACGGAGGAATTATTACTATTGATTGCTACTGCAAATGTCGTTTAAGGAAGTAACCGAATTGGTTAAGATGGTAAAATTAGATCTGAAGAGCTCAATGTACCATTGAGTACTATGCCATTAGAGACTTCATCAATAACTCATTGACTCAGAACAGGAAGGAAGGTGACATGGTTTGTGAGTAACGATACCGACATTTCTCTGTAATAAAACAGAAATAATAATGGACGGTCTAGGAATCGGACACGATGTTTGTTATAAGACAGGAATAAAATTAGTGATGTTTGGTACTATTTTGTAACTACAACGGACATATTCAAGCGTCAGCAATTTTATGAAAGACACCCTGGGTAAGATTAGTTCTACTATAGGTTATGAATATAATGGAATTTCTAATGGACATGTTTCTGAATTCGATAAGGCGTTTAATGTAGAATTATATTGAAATAAAATATTTGTTAACTATACTAGATAAATACAAAAATCACTTTGTTTAAAATTTTTTTAATGAAAAGTAGGTAATTTCAGCTTTATAATTTAATTTGCAAAAAAAAAAAAATCAAATCACTTTGCCACGAAAGAAAAGCATCTCTAAACATGAAATTACGTCTTCTAAATTTATTTCCTCCTTCCCCTTCCTTAATCCTGCGCAAATAGTGGCAGTCAGGTGTGAAAGAACAATGGTTTAAAAATTTCTCGAGAAAATTTAAACGCGAAATTTTCTTTATGAATGCAATTTCAAATATCTCACATATATTAGAGTTAAGACTACTATTAAAATTTTGCAGGTAACATATTGTACGGAAATTTAATATTCCAGCCCTACACAGAATGAAAAATTTACCAAACTTAATGTCGAAATGTAAATATAGAGACGTTTTGCATTAGTTACTATTCAAATGTTTCTAACTTCCTAAATAAGTTAATGAACACTATGCGAATCAGCTTAGCAACACTCTAAAATGTTTGTTCCTTTTCTAAGAAAATTGTTCCCAACCTATTTCGAAAATAATTCTTTGTACCGTTAGATTGACTTTCTTTTTAAAACGTAAAATTGCACAAGAAAATCATCTATAGTTCAGTGATGTGACTTCGAACATAGTATGTGTTTTGATTACTGTACATACGTAAAAAAAACTCAGATTAAAACACAAAATTATTATAATTATTTTTTATATTTGCTGTGATTCAAGTACTTGTCTATTGAATCAACAGAACTGTCATAACAATCCAGTATGACGGAAGATCTCTCGGTTCATATTCCTGAAACGATTATCAACAATTGTTACTTTTTCTGTAATGAGGATTGGAATATGGAGCAATATATTCTCTTGCTGGGATTTAAGTTCTAATGCCGCAACCTTAAAAACAAATTAGGAAACTTTTCTGTAAAATCTTCTCTTACTTCCTCCAGGTATATAAATGAAGAATCTGAAAAACAACCCGGAATAGAAAACATTTGAAGTTGGTCAGAGACGTTAATATGGCACTTGTATGTTTCTTGATGCATAACCCTCATTACTGCTTTGCTTCATTACGAGATTGCTGCTGTTCGCCAGCTTGACGCACAAATTCTTTTCAAGGATGGATGATCTACTAAGCATCACGCTCATTTGACGAAACCTTCCCTGCCTTCCATTGTGTGCCTGTTGGGATGACGCACATACACATTACGCAGTCTCGTGCGGCATCTAACCCCGTGTTGCCCTCTGGCCGAAAGGGTAGGCTTTGAATGGGAGGGGGTGGTAGAACATGTGTGCCCACGGCCGTCCTGACTCATGTCTATCTCCATCCTCCTCCCCCGACTGGCCCAGGGGAGCCAACCTTAGCCAGCCGGCCCTCATCTCGTTCCCCTTGTTTTCCAAGGAAATTGCCCTGTTTGGAATCCCTGGGCACACGCGCGCACAACCCCATCCTTCGGGCCCATCCGCCCTTGATTCGGTTTCGTCGCATGTGCTACCGATAACGGATCACGCCAACTACTGACCCACCCCAACCCCTTTCCCCTCCACACCCGACAGAAACCCACCCTCGTCCCAACCACCCCACCAATGGTGTTATTCCGCACTCGCGAAATTGCTTCTGTCAGGCCGTTCCTGCAATTAGCTGATTCGGTTCGGAATTCACGAACCTGTCATACGAAGGACGCGATATATGACGCCGTTATTGTAATTATGGCGTGCGCGAGTAATGAGAGAACATGCGCAGAAAGAGATGAGTTTACTGTTTTCCCGTTGCGTATTTCGTGACCATGCAACTTTTATTTTCCCCTCATCGCTAAGTAACTGTTACGCTCATGACGTCGTATTACACTCGTTTGGCGCCGAGATGGTAATGGATGCCAGTACACGATATTTAATTTACCAACACTCGCTTCTCTGTAGATGTAATTATGTCTTTGTCACTGGTTTTCCTCACGACCCAAATATATTGACCGTTCATTTGTAAAAAACCTTCCCATCGAAAATGTTATTTTCAGACGAAATATACTTTTAAAATCGCACGTTTTTAACATGACTCTAATTTCTATTCGTGAATTTTTGATGACCTAAAGAATGTTTTGGTTTGTGGGCATGCGCCATTGCTCATGTTTTGTTGATCAAACTTTTGTTGAATGACAAAGTAGAAAAAAAAAACAGAAAATGCAATCCCAGAGGAAGTCGGTCAGTTTATTTATATTTAACGGCAAGAATTCTAAAAGTAGATTTCTGTCAGATTTCGACAGCATCCAGACACAAAATACGGACATTATAAAAATAGATTCTCGATATGAAAAAAGATGGAGCTAGACAAATAAACGAGGACAGTGGGCAACAAACTAATGACAAAAGACAACACGACACAAGTACCACTCAACGAAAAAACACAACGTTTCGGGATTTGTAATTATTCCCGTCTTCTGGTTGGAGACACAGCTGGTCGGAACACCGAAATGGGAGTAGACTGCAGTTCTACAAACGTTGCATTTTTTTTATTGAATGGAACATATGTCTTGTTGTCTTCTTTCATTTGTTTGTTGCCAACTGTCCGCTGTTATTTGTCTAGTTCCATATTTTCTTTCATGTTGGTAGAGATCGGGAAAATTCGCCGTTTCACAGACTTGTAGGCTGCCTACAATAATATATGTGCACTCAAACAAACGGCATATGTTTGTTATCTGCTCGCTGACACAGTGATATGGGCCTGCATTTAGTAAAGATTTTATTATTGGCTAAGCGACTTACACGAGGTGTCAAATAAGTCAAGGACCAATAGTGAAAGTGACACGAAAATATAATTGGTCGTATTCTAGCTTGTGCCTAAAAGAAATGTTTCATGTTCCTATATATTGGGAATGTGTTTTTTACTGGGGACTTTGGTTTTTTTTATTGGAAATATTGTTTATTAAATACATCTTTTGCGTCTGGGTGTTGTCGAGATCTGACTGAAATCAATCTTTAGAACTATTGCTGTTAAATATAAATAAACTGATAGAATTCTTCAGGGACTGTTTTTTTTTTCTTTGTCATTCAACACAAGTTCAGTCGACAGAACATGAGCAATGGCGTATGTCCACAAACCTATACATTCTTATTGTAAAACTCCCATTGCAACAAACATTTAAAAATCTTTGAAGTCATTGTTTCAAAAGTTTTTATTGTTATTTTGTTTGCGTGAGAAAATCGTAAAATTTGCTGTTAGCAATTCCCATCAAACAAGAGTATTTAAAGATATTTGGAATTTTAATCGTGCATGTGACGACCTCTCAAACAGAAATTTTTTATGCATCAGGGTCGAATATTTTTGTCCTGCTCTTCGTCTTTAGAGAAGGGGAAATGAATAAGCACCCAGCTGCACGAGAATATGCCTGTACGCGAAATCATAGATGAATGAACAGCTTTACACTCCGAAGAACTCTTGCTGCCCTGAATGCACGCCTCTTGAATTATAAAGGTATAATGCAAATCCTCTTCACGACAAAGAGAGAGTGGTACTCATATTTCTGCTGTACTTTCCGCCATCTTACCAACAATGCTGGTAATGTTATTATGTGTCTTGGGACATGTCACCTGGGTATTTCGCTTTGTTTCACAGACCTATTATTTTCATTTCTGGAGTTGTTTTACATTGTCAGTGGGGTTAAAAAACCATGCCGTCTAAATGGTTCCAATGCTTTTTATTCGATTCACTCTTAGAGGCATTAACGGATGGAAAGTTAAAATGTACTTGAAATAAATGCACTACGTATTTGGATTCTATAGATTGGAAAAAGTCTGACAAAACATTGTCATACGTTAGCTTTTCTACAGCGGTCTGCCAGTAGTGTTGTGATCGACAGCAAAAAAAAAAAAAAAAAAAAAAAAATGTATACTCTATATAATTTTATAATTGTACCTAATATGCCAACCGTTAAATTTGGAGGCATTAACTTTGGCTACATTTGCGTCCAATTAACAATTTTAGGCCTATTCCGAATCATTTTTGCATGGTGCGCGTCAAAGTCAAACTCTACGGTCACTTTAACTGCTCTTAAGAAATATGGTAAATGACATACAATGTTATAGGGTACTAATTTGTCCTTTGCTTGTGCATAATAACTGATACTAAGATAGAAACAAGAGAGCATGGCGAGTGTTAGAGAATTTTATTGTGCTTTTTTTTTAGCCATAACATTTAATTGTATTTTCTCTTTGACATAGCATATGATATATTCTACTTAAACTGCTTGACATAAATTGTAATGGAATCTATTATTAATTTTTCATGCAGAAGCAATGCAAGAGAATTATAGGTTTACTTCCAAGAATGTCCTTGCGATGATTCTGCATGACATATTAATATTCCGTTAATTTTTATGTCAAGCACATTACCGTGAATACATCCTATGCTTTGACGATGAGAAAATTTTGATAATACAATTTGAATCAATGTTATGGCTCAAAAACTGAAGATACAATAAAATAGTCTAACACTCCCCCTTTAAGGCGGCCGCCTGACTGCCTTGTTAACATTGTTGCAGCATGCTAGAGGAACAATATTTTCTAAGAATCTTTTCAACGTGTTTTTAATGTGCGCATTTAGGAAAACAACAAACCAGCAAACCATCTCGAAATAGTAGTTTCAAAACATTTCGTTGGTAACAAAGATCAGTACGAGCCCCTCAAAATGTCTAAAAACTGATCTATCAAACTATAAGAGCTAAACAACAACTTGCGGGATTCAAGTGAAACTACCATAGAGAGGTGTATTGGGATTTACTTTAATTTTTCCAACAGTAAAAATAAGGGGTCACGACTGAAAGTGTCAGTCAAGCGAGTCATCTACGTAACCACTGCACGCCGTTTTGTGAGTTGTAAATAAATAAACGCTGAAAACGTCATTTGATTTCTACGCTTTTTTCGAAGTCAGTATGGATAAAATTCTCATTAACAATCCTATGGTATTATCCAACTTTACGAGTAATTATTTATCATTAGATCTACTAATTCGTTACGCTTGATCTCTTGCGCCACATATAAATGCACATGGTTCTGGCGTTAGAGATTATGCCTCAGAAGTTCGTAACACTGGAAACTATTTTGTTTAAAACGTTGGCCAAAACTATTGTCTAGAATTGCTACTGTTTAATTTTCGCAAATCGGCTTCATGAAACCTACAGTTATAGATTAATGCTTGTAGTGTTGAATTATGTATGTATTAACGCTAGAGGCGATACCGTACCAGATGAGCCGGTCAACATCGTCCTTGGCGCCATGCTTCACTCATACATACACACGGCTACCAGTCGGGCGAAGTACCAGAAACCTTCCTTCTCAAGGATTGGTCAACGGCTTAGCTTCCCCGCCCCCCGCCAGCTAACGGTCAAACCTCCCAGGAAACTAGTTCGCTGAAGACCATGCTTTACATCTCGCTCAAGTAACGCTCAAGGTGACAGCAGCGCTTCCCACGGTATGGAAACACAACTTTCTCTTTGAAACTGCTCCATAGAGTTAGTGGACGCTATGTTTTTATTTTATTATTATTATTATTATTTTTTTTTTAACGTTTGAGGCACGGATTTGGAAACGGGAAGGCGATAAGTCAAATATAACACGTCCGTCAAACACCTCATCACCTCTAGGAGTGAAGTAATAAACTAGAGTACAGTGTTTTCGTACAAAGAGGACTTCAAACGATGACCCTACTATTTTATTTGTGGTAAGTATGAGGTAAATTTCAATGCAGATTTCAATGATTTAATTTTCCGATTACGGTTTATATTTTTTCAGGTACAGCAACGTTAAAAAGTCATTTTAGCACTTTTGTGGAGCTTGGAAATCATGTTTATAATTATCGGACGCCGTTTTAAAATCATAGGGACACTGTTTGAAGTATGTCTTCTTTTCAGAGACAAACGCGTCGGAAAAATTTTAAGTAGTTACACAAGAAATTTACTTTCCGTACCACGCTACATCAGGTCTCACGCACCAGGTCGGTGTCGAATTTCCACCTTTGACGCGTGGGAACAGCGTAGCGATAAGAGCCAGATTCCCTCGCTTGACGAGAAGCATATCGCCTCTATTCGCAGCGCGCCAAGCTGGCGTGCAAGGTTTTTGTTGCAGTCTTTTTCCTATGGGACTTTAAGCTGTGATCACATTTTATTTTTGAATAGTATGAAGTAAAGACCAACGCCTTCCTCTCGTGTTGCACTTTACGAATTCAGGTAGTATTTTCGGAGTTACAGCAGTCTAAAAAACTGTTTTTAGCCTTTTTGAGAGTCTCAAAAATCATGTTTCAAACAAGCGAGCTGAATTTTTGAAAGCATAATAGCTAGCTTTCAAGTGTGTGTTCTTTTCGTAGGTAAACATAATATGAATAAGTTAAGCGGTTTCGCATAAAAAAAGAATACGTGTGACACGCTGCAACGGCGTCCATGCACGAGTCGAGGCACCGTATACCCGCGCGTGAGAGGCTCAAAAGCGACGGAGCAGTAAGGTCGACCTCGAAGCGCGCATCAAATGCCGCGTCGCCTTAACGAGCCAAGCGCTGAACTATCGTGCAAGGTTCCCGCCGAACGGTTTTTACTATGGGACATTAAGAGGTGACCAATCATTTTATTGGTTGAAAGCCTACAACATTTTTCATTGCACGATTCTGTCTGAGTTTCGCATACATCCGGTTGGTACATTTTGAAAAGTACGGTAGTCTGAAAAGGCCGTTTTTAGCCATGTTGGAGGGCTTAGAAACATTATTTTGAATGAGCGTGACGTCTTAATAATGAGATTCCGACCTTGTCGGAAGTTTGTTTTCTTTTCGTACATTGGCATAATGGGCACACGTGGAATATTTTCATAGAAAATACCTGTTTACGAACACACTGCATCGCATTTGAAGGGTGAGGTAGGTGGCCGCCTTTAGCACTGAACAAAATCTCTCTCTCTCTCTCTCTCTCTCTCCCTCTCTCTCTCTCTCTCTCTATTTATATCGGAAGACGAGGGCATCCGGCCTGGAGGCCAGGTGAGAAGACTACCTCTTATCCGCCTCTCTCTGACTCTCTCTCTCTCTCTCTCTCTCTCTCTCTCTACTCACCTTCACGGCCTCTCTCACTGCAATTTCCCCGATAGTTGGTTCCTCGGCAAGGGGGACTGCGGGAGAACCGCTCGATCGATCAAACGGTGCCGCGTCACGCCAACCGAGCCTCGAACACGGAACACGGCAGGGGTGGCACGCGCGCTGGCTTATGACGTACCGCTATGCCAGTGTTGCCAGATGATGGATGGTTCGCGCGGAGGAATTACAATGTAACCTACACCCTTGATCCGTATCACTGGTTACAATCTGTGAAATTTTTATCACTGAAATTCCAGTTAACCATTTCTTGCTGACTGATGAACCTGTAGTATTCACTGAAAATCCAGACTGGTTAAATTCACTGACAATAAGTGGAAATAACTGTTAAATCAGTAGCATTTAGTCGCTGAAACAATCAGCACCGTTTCACTAATTTGAGTTGCTCATTTTTGAACGAAACTAGCGCATTTGTAACTAGTTAGTTCACGTCTCACTGGTTCAAGTTTACAGTGTTACGCTATAAAAAAAACACTGTTACTTACCACGTAGTGGAAGAGCATACCGAATATCGTATAATGGACGATTTGAAGTACACGCCCCCTAACGTCACCGCAAGGGAAAAGTACTGTGGGAAACAAAGCGTGTTTACAAACATGCTGATTTGTTAGTTGGTAATTGCAGAAAGCAAAAATGTTGCGCATTCATAAATTTGCACGCAATGTTAAAAAAAATTGTAGTTTCTACGTGATGGTTACGAAACGCAAATACATGAGATAAATATTCACCTGAAAAAAACGGCAAATTCCAAACATCCGGGACATGCGAAGCCAAACAGCTAAATGAAGGTTATGTTCGGCTGCGGTATCCATGGAGATAGGAATTGTTTCCCTAATCCTGACTGAAGCTCCGCCTCTTTTCAAGTCGTCAATAAGAACCGCGATTTTATGGTGAAAAGATTTTTGCACCATTCGGTTTCAATGCCTTATGTTCACATCAGCTACTCTGCTTCATGGTCAGTGATCGGACGTTTTAACTGCCACACGTCTTGAGGTCTTACTGGCAAATCACAGACGTATTATGTTTTCTAACTAATATATCTATGTTTTGTGGCTTATAAACTGAGCAAAGAAGGCGTTTGGGTATTGACTACGTAACAGACCCGGACGCATGGCCTAACGATCATGACTTTCGATGACCCTTGACACGATGACCTCAACCATCAACTCGTGACTTATCTTATGCGAAGAAGCTGAACAAGGAAAGCCAAGCTGTTTTCATGACTCATTTTTGCAGAAGAATAGTTGGTAACGGAGTGATTTTGAGCCTAGTATGACTGTAGACATCCTGACGCTTTGAGAATTTTTAAAACTATTATGATATTGTAAGCCCACATTTTTACTGGGTTCACTTGGCCGTATTGTTAGCCCGGCTTGTTGTGGGTCATAAACGTGAGATTTTTTTTGCGGGAATACTAAACATTTTTCCAACACTTTAACTTTTTGGCAGCGCTCTAAAAACACTTTCTTCCCTACAACAAAAATTTTCCTCTGATACGAACCACAGCAAAGTAGCTTTGCCACAAAGGAAAGTTATTTTTTTAATGTAATACAAAAAAGTTATTTTATATAATATGTAGGAATTATTTGTCGTGCATAAAGCCTGCTTTAAAATCTGCCACATACTTTATACAAATATTACATTGATCTATTTTAGTGGTAACACCATTTTTTAGCATTAAATTAAACAATACTTTCCTTTGCGGCTAAGCTAAATTGTAAAATAGTATTTGCAAACTTACCATACCAACATATGTATTAGTAAGTATGGTAAAATGGTGCCCCATACATCAAAGATAGTGTTCCTAAACATTTTTATGAAACAGATGAACAGTGGTGTTTACAGGCTTGCTTAGTAAGAGTTTTCAAAATCTACTGCCATTACAAGCTGAAATGTGTCCCATGCTGTTTGTGGAATATCTTCCATTACTATTTAGAAAGTGTTTTACAGTGTACTTTGCAGAGGTTCACATTGAAACAATAGTTCTATGTTGTCGATGAAAGTGTTTTGAGAGATGGTTAGAGAGCTGAAAAATTAGCGTTTTCATTTGTGCACAAGCTAGAATTCCAACAACTGTACGTTTGTGTCATTTTCGCAATTGACCTTGGATTTATTTCACACCTCTCGCAAGTCTCTGAGCCAGTAATAAAAACGTAAATAATACGGACCTATATCACTTTAACGTGAAACAGCTAATGAGCATCGGCTGTCTGCTTCAGTTCTTAAATATTCTTGCAGGTTAGCCAACAGGTCTGTGAACACGCCAATTTTTTCGGTCTCTAGTGATGGTTGTTAGGTACTTTAAAGGATAACGCGCATTAAGGAACGCTGTTTCTAGGTCCGTCAACATTAAGCTAAAACCAGTTTTCTCGAAAAGTTACATATCAGAATGTAGTACACAGTTTAATACGAAACTAACGAGGGTGCTACAACGAACTTTGCTGCATATTTTCCAACAGTACTATTACAAGGTCACTGCTTGGAGTTCACGTCGACTGCTTCCTTAGGTGAAAACTGTTAATGCCATATGAACTTGCTGCATTTACCCTTAACATTTCATTATTCCATGTTTTCAGAGTTCTATAATCGTTTCAGCATGGTTAGTATGGATTGATACTTGTTTATTCGTGTTTCCAGACAGGGTTTAATTCGGAAATTCACGAAGAGCTCATTCATTGTGAATTACCTCCATTAATCCTAGGGAAATAATGTGTGTCAATTGGTAAACTGAAATATTTTTTAGGATACACATTATTGCTACCAAATGTTTGTGAGCCGCAGAAAAACCGTTGCTACACATAAAAGGACTAAGCATTAGAAAATGTGCAAATATAAAACTTAGAAACAATCAAAACAATTCATAAATGGCTGTAGCAAACAAACACAGAAGTGATATCGAAATATGAATTTAATCGGTATATGATGGAAATCAAAATAAGAAAAAGGTAAGTCAGTCTGAGGTATGTAGTTCCCAAGAGTGTTCGAGTCAGGGAAATAGATTCGAGTTCCCGAAACGTTGTATCTGATGTCGAAGGGAGTCTTCTATCAATGCCAGCATTCTATTCGTTGTGTTGTTTTTGTCTACAACCAATTGACTGACTTTTTTTTTGTGTGTTTTAAGCCACGGTAATATTAGAGGTTCTATACCTGTTCAGTTAACAACATTCGGCAGCCATGTTTGATCGCGTTTAAAGCTTAAACATGTCTGCGAGGTTACACGACTAAACAGAATAAATTCGGTGAACTTCTAACCTCAACAAACTTGAAATCTGAGTGTACCATAAGTTATTTAATTATTATCACATCGACACTCAACATGTGTGACTTTTTAATATACATATTACGTCTTACTGCAATCTGCTGTCAGTAAAGTCGATGTAACTATTTTATACATAAAATGAATTTAATTTAAGGAGTGCAAAATTTGTATTTGTTGTATGTCGGTTGACTATAGCCGTAGTTTGTATCGTCGAACGAAGAGGTTTTGGTCAGTGCTTAACATCGGGGTCTTTAGTGCTGGTGAGGGGTGATATGATGTGAGTATGTAGCAGCACCGGAATGAATGGGCAGGGGAAACGGGAGATCCCCGAGAAAACCCGCACGATTCCCACATGCGAAAATCCGGGGACCGACCCCCGCCGGGAATCGAACCCGGATCGCCTTGGTGGGAGGCGAGAGGTCTGACCTCTCGGCCACCGCGGCCCCTTGTACCTTCGAATTTTGTTCCTTATTTGCTCGTACTTTGTCATTTTATGTAACTCTAGGTTTTTCGTGACTCAACTATATTCGCGATATTGGCGTATATTCAACAAAACACTTGAGTTTTTCATGCACCCGCACTGCAAAAATCATTCGAAGATCGCTTGTCAGGTGGTGTATCGCCTTCTCTTATGACCTCGCTGTAGACGAGACTGAAATCCCTCTTAACTTACCATATTGTGAGAAACTCACGCCGGAGAAACAACATTAACGGTGGAAACAATATTCGTCCATTTAATTTTATGTGCCTACTGTGTTAATTTTGTTAACTCTTTATATCGCCGAACACGTTACCAAATATAAAATATATATTTTCAACACAGGTGCTCCGAATTAACTTACCCAGTCTAGAAACTGGTATTATAATGTTACCACAATTTTATTGCTTAGTACCCCAGAATATGCAATGTTTAATACACGGTATTTTTTAAAAAGCACAATGTAGTGTAATACTTCTAGTAGGGTTTTTCATAGTTAACGCAGTTTGTAGTAAGCAGGTGAATTTAATAAATGTTAATCGCATTCTCCACAGGTCAGTAGATATTATGTGTCGCAATGCCTACCAGGTTGTTTTGGTATGAATATATTTTAAGATGCTACAGAGTTTAATATGTTTGTCATAATTCATTCTGTATGTTTTTCTGCGCATTAAAGATCTTATATAAATAAAATTCAGCTTGTAGTTTCCAAATACAGAATGATGGTTAATGGAATTTTTAAAGTAAAAAGGTGCAAATCTAAGAAAGCAATAAAATTTTTAAAAATTCTAATGACACTATAGTAACGTAATTAAAATATTAGCAACGTCTTAATTCTAAACTTTTGTATATTTTTTTCAACAGTACCGCTTAGATTATTTTTCACTAAAATACTTCTGCAAAATATTTTATTTATTTTATGTGAATTTTGAAAGTTATTTCAATTTTAATAATTTATATGACTTTTTATTGATGGTTTCTATTCCTTTTTGGTGTATATATATAGTAAACTTCGCTATTCAAGTACTGGTCGGCAACCTTAGTCTTTAGATTTGTGTCAAGTATTTAGAAAACAATATTTTCGGTATTTTATAATTCGTTTGTGCGTGGCGTGGGACCTTTCGTAACGCTTAAACGTCTCGTCAACTTTGAAGACATTAAAACCCGCACCAAGATCTATGAAAGAGGTGAAATGGGAAGGGAATCGGCCAAGTTCTGTAGCATTCACCTTGAGTGATTTCGAAAAACCACAGAAAGCCAAAACCGTGTCGACCGGACAGAGCATACGGGTTTCTCTCTGTTGCGAGTCCAGTGCTTAATTAATTCACCCTCTCGCTCAATCAATACATGTAAGAGTGACAAAAAGTGCCAGCGAATATAGTTTTCCCCAAATTGTGAAAGAAACACACACTATAAATGTGTTTGATGTGAGTTTTAAACGATTTCTGCAGTGTGCATGTTAGAATATTAAACTGTGTAAGCCATCGCAAGCGAATGCTGCCAAGTTGCAGAAAAAAGCCACACATTGAAACAAAACAGCAAAAAAGAAAATCAAGTAATAGATGTTGTCAACAAACATATAATACAGGCCTATACAAATCTGGAAAGGATTAATTTGTATACAGAGAGGCGACATAAAAATTAAAGATAGAAATATAAAGCTACACACTATTATTCTCGAACGGAATATAGTCACGGTATAGGTAAGGACGACACAAAAAAATATAACAATAAAACAACAAAATATGGTGTTTAGATGATTCGGGATAAAGTGAGCTCAATTCAGACCTTAGTTACGTTTTTCCTTCAAGTTAATTTTATGTTTCATGCTACTTTTTGACCTAAACAAGTCATCCTGTGTAACGATCGCAGTAAATAGAGTGTATCGAATTCGAAATAAAAAGCATGAGGTCATACTGTGTAACATTTTCAATTTATTATTCTAGAAAATATGTTTTTAAAGAATGCTTACTTTATCAGTAACCACCTATATAAAAATGGCCGCAAAAAGCGAACGAGAACAACGATGGCAACAAAAATGACCAGAGACTAGAGTTGCTGAGAAAACAAACGACAAAACAAAGGAAATAAATAGGAAATGTAGCATGCCTCCTTCCACAACTACATATGATTTATTTCTAGTAATAATTCCTACATAGTGAGAGATGAGAGCACCCATAAGTTTATACACTTAGCACTGTTCTGTCATCAGCAACTGCATGAGACTCTGCAAAAGGTACTTACTCTATCTACTCCATAGAGTTGAAATTACTTTAAAGTCGTTCGTAAACCTGGTGCGAGTATAGTCTACCCGCGTCCGAAATCACTAAATGTTCAACTCGTTCGCTAGGCTTGATCTGCTACCGTAAGAGGGTGATATTCGCAAGCAGACGAAATACACAAACAAAAGAATATATGTATTTGGTGATTAACGTTGCATTTTTATACAGCATGTAATTGTAATGCCATGTACGAATATTGTACAAGTACAAAAGGATAGTCTGCACCATCAATACTTCCGAGTAGACTATACCTACTACGTTTTCGTAGGTATTTAAAAAGGCACGATTTTGGTGACGACATGCTGAGTAGAGCCGCGTGACCAGCTGAATAATTCCGCCTTCTCCTTCATCTTCTCAATACGAGGGTGACACAACGGAAGTTGTTTACGCGTCGAGCATACTTGAGTACTTACTTGTAGCTACAGCCATGTTACCCTGATGAAGCACTCTATTAGTCTCACTACTTTAAAACTACAAATACACCCGTCATACTGTGTACTTACTCCGCTTTTCACGATATAAGTATTTACTCAGGTTTTATTTTAAAATATCACTGTAGGAACGTAGCGTATAACCTTACCTTTCCCTACACACATCAACCGTAATTATTTACCATCTTGACTAATATAGACGAGAGGTTAGCATATATCTGCCAATATAATGAAAAAAAAAAACTATGTACCAGTCAAATACAAACATTTGCTCATATTTTAAAAGTGCATTTCTTCTATTAAGAGATAAAGTTCCTCTGAGTCTCCTTTATGCAACGGAAACGCATTATTTCTGCATAAGTTAGCACATACACATAAGCTGAAGGCGTGAACATTAGAAACACTTATTCCAAGAGATTTCTGTATGCATGTACGTACGCATGTATATATGTATGTGTTGCATGCGTGAATGTGTGTATGTATGTATGTACGTATGTATGTATGAATGTGTGTATGTATGTACATATTTATTTGCATATGTATGTTAATATTATAAATATTTTATATTATATTATACAGTAGGGCCTACTATATTATATTATATTATTTGTAATTTAATTTTATTATTTTATATTATTTATTTACGTATAGATGTATGAACGTATTTATGTATGTGCATGTTCATATCATAAATATTATATTATTGTATTAAATTAAATTATACCGTATTATATTACAGCATATTGTATTATATTATTTTATAATGCATTATAGTATATTCTATCATATTATACTTTACACGAATGTATGTACACGTGTATTTATGCATACGTATGTTAATGTTGTAAATATTTTATTTTAATATTATATTAAATTACATTATATCGTTTTGTATTATATTATACTAGCGAACTGGGTAGCACTAATTATATATAGTCAAGAATTGAAGTCTATACATTGACATCTCACACACTTCTCCAAGTTTCGACCCTAGTTAATTAATTAACCACTTAATTAATTATTATTATGATTTAATTAATGAATTTGTATGGAATATATAACACAAAACTGGTAAAAAGCAAAAAAAGAAATTCTGTTGATCTGGTCGCTACCAAACTTTGCAGGATCACCCACTCTGCTAATCTGAAGATCGCCAGATAATTTCGTCAAAATCGCTCGACCCGTTTTGGAGTCCATGTGCAACATACATACACACATCGATTTGTATAGATTATGTTATATTATATTGTATTGATTTATATTATATAATATTATATTACATTATACTATAATATATTAACTGTATATACACGAACGCACATACGTATATGATGACATTCAATAAACACTACAAAGTAATATGTGTGGTAGACGAAGTAAAATGTAACATCGGCCTGTAGTAAGGTACCCTTGGCCACAAAAGTTGCAATGGCAATACCATCGCGTAGGGGTTGTAGGAGCAGCCTGTCTACAGCCTAGGATATTGGGCTTCACGTCTCGTCGTCAGTCGACAGCGAGGTCACTAGAGACGGGGCTACAACCAGATAGTGTAAAGTGGTTCCAATGTGATGGAGCACCAGCTCAATACGGCCTCAGTGTATGTGACTACACGAACACTCACTGCTTCTGGACAGCGTTGGCTAGTACGGGGGAGGTACCATTGCCTGGCTACTGCACGTTCCCGCGAATTAAAGCGTTTAGATTTCTACCTTTAGAGCCACGTGAAAACACTTATGTACACGCCATGGATGAAGTGGTGGCCATGCTGCATTCCAGACAATCAGAAACACGCCTGCCATATTCAAAGACGTGCGACACAACATATGGGATTAACATTTCCAGAATAAACCGGATCGCAAACTCTGATACACACGCATCTTTGTTGACACCTGACGTCACTTTACCTGCCAGGTTGCGTACGACCCCTGTTCATATAAACACGTCTACTTACACGGCTGTAAACACATAACTGTTCTTCATGACAGTAATGAGCGGAAGCTGAGGTGCAAAATGTTCTTCCTGATCACGGTATTGATTTTTTATTTGTACCAGATATTTTTTTTTCTTATTTTAGACACAAAATGTGACTAAACTTGTCTCTTGTCAAATTTTTTATCTATCAAAGTTCCCGAAATGGCTTGGTAAAGAAAAAAATCCACAGTGAATAAAGGCATCGCAGACTACAATGTCACGTCCATAAAACACAGAATAATTATTTTTTGCATTTAAGCAAATATACTGAAATTTAAAATAAAAATTAAAAAAATTCAATAATTTTTTTAAAAATACAAAAAAAATTATTTTGTGGTTTAGCATAGCTGACTTTGTAGCCTATCGGATTGTTATGCTCTGTGAATTGTTTTCAGTTTGGTAAGTGAGTTGGTTTTAGTGTCGAAACATGCAAAGTTTGGCTTTAATGAGCCATTACGCAAAAACTACACAAGATAAAAAAATTATATAAGAAAAAAATTAGTCACATTTTGTGTCTAAAACAAGGGAAAAAAATTACTGGCACAAACATAAAAATAAGAGGGGCTATATGTGTCACACATTATCCGTAACTCATAGCGTCTCTATATTTGTCAACATACAGGTTAGAAAGCTTTCTGCATGCTGAAAGCTGAAACTTAAGAACATAAGTATTTTACTTATTTGTTGCACATATAATATGTATGTGTGTAAAAAATTCTTTATTTTTTCATGAACATTCAAGAGTTAATCTATGTTTGGGGTATAAATAGGAACCCCTGTTTTTCGCGAAAAGAATTTTTTCCCCAGTTTGTTTCAGTCATGCCTTTCGTACACATCTGCAATTCTGCTTCATGGTTATTTGCAGCGTGTCTGTGTGAAGAGCCGTATCTCATTTGACTGAGCCAATTACCCCTGCAACACCACACTTCTGTGATTTGCCGGTAGACTCACAAGGCTCGTGAAAGTTAAAATATCCAATCACTGACCACGAAGCAGAACTGCGTATATGCACGTAAGACACCGAAACAAAGTGAGGCAGAATTTTTTTCGCGAAAAATATGGGTCCCTAGGTATATAATAATGAGACTGAAAATAAAGTACGGTAAACGTTTCAGTGCAAAATGGTGTAGGGCAAACAATAGCCTCAGCGTACAACGTCAAACTGATGTGATGATATCTAATATTCCCCATATCCACAGTATATGTATACAAATGTTCGTACATCAAACATATGTATTTATAAAGATTTAATGTATTTGTATATGAGACTACGATTTTAAAATTTTTCAAGGTATCTTCTCTTAAATTCGCCTTTAATATAGATTATCTACTTTTCTCAGCGCCATTAAGCAAACTTTGTACGTTATGTATTTCTTTGTACGTTATAAGATACGTCAGCGCATGAACAGAATGGCACGTGGTGCTATTCCCGTCACGGTATACACATGTTTAGTTCTTGGCGTTCGTAACGACGGAATGACATGCGATACACGTGAGATGGTAGACCTTACTGTCTCTTCTCACGCATTTAAACAGTTCTCTGTCGTAGCCCCAAACACATCTCTATTTACAAAAATACTCTTGTCTTGAGACCCTATGCTAGTCCTTATAACTTTGCTAGATGTTATCCTTCTTCTGATTTATGTGATGGTCTTCAAACAACCGCCGCTTCGCTAAACTTATAAATAAGTCAAATATTCCCTATTTTGGTTTCATAACAAAACTCTGTTCCTGGTTTATGAACGAATGTACTATTAATACGAAAACGACATAGACAATAACATGATTTCACGCTTTAATAATTATATTCCTACTTATTTAATCGTTTTTTTCTCGTGTTGTATACTTATGAGCTCGAGATACTGCTAATCGGTTAGAAATTCTTGCGACAGCTATGTCCGTTTCGATCACAGAAATAGGTAACACACATTGCAGCATTTGACGATTCGTTTGCGCTATATAAATGGAGATAAGCCAAGCTGCGGTATAATTAAGGATGCTGCCTACCTCAGAGCTATGACGAGAGTAAAATTGGGATTTGCATGTTAAATTATATTTGGTTTTTCCCAGCAACATTTCTTGGTGTAACTCTCCCAGACGAAACACATTTTCTGCACTCAGATGAAGAAAATATTTCATGAATTTTTCGCAACCTCAGTTTCTGTAATTGTATAAGCTCAGATGTAGCCGCCTATAGTAACCTCGATTGCAAACTTTAAAATATGTCATATTACCAATATATATATATATATATATATATATATATATATATATATATATATATATATATATATATAAACAAGCACGCCTCGCTGTAAAATACTTAATCTGGCAACACTATATCTGACCGTCTGTCGCCATAGTGCATTTATATACTATCAGTTCGTGTCATTGTTTGAACTTGTATGTAGCAGCCTCTAGTAACATCAATTTCGAATTTTAAAAAATGTATTACCAACTAAATGTAAGTTCAGATAACGAGCAGGCGTCGCTGTATTTTGCTAAATCTGGCAACACTGTATCTGAAATCCCTTTGCATTTATAGCGAATTTATGTATTATCAGTATCCTGTCATTGTATGCACATAAACTTGTATGTATCCGACTATAACAACATTATTTTCAAAATTTAAAAATAAATGTATTACCAACTAGTTGTTTATTCAGGAAAGAAGCAGGCTTCGCTGTAAAATAGCTAATCCGGCAACACTGTACTAGTGTCCGTGACGACGGGCGGCGCGAAGGGCGAGTCGGTCACACTCGCCGCCCCCGGACGCCGGCGAGCATCGCGGCGCGGTTGTAGCCAATCACCGGTGACTCAGTCGAGTGCGCGCTTTGTTCGCGCCTGGCCTTCCATGAAGCGTCATTAAGCGTCGCGCGTACGTATTCGCAGCCCGCCGATTAGCGGTCGTCGTCCCGGCTCAGCTTCGCCAACTCACTGACCCGGGTGTGACATCGTTAAAGGTACGTCAATTTCGCGGATTCATCTGGCAGCAGCCTAGACTTGTCAGTCCTATACACCCACTGGCCACAATCGATTATCTATTGGCTTATAACCGTACAAGCAGGTAGCAAGCGATAGCACTTCGCATTATTTCCATATTTACTACTGGCTTGCAGTAGTCAAACGCGTTTCGTAACAGCCGCCAGCAAGTCACAGACATGACAATGAAGTATACATAATTGGCGTTCAACCTGACCTGAAATGTATCTGCGAAATTTACGTACCTCTAGACATCGTAATTCAACTATTGTACTGTTATATATATATATCGTATAGGAAGGTTACCCGAGGGCCAGGGTATCGAACCACGTACTGCATATTTACGACTGGGAGCCCGGAGGCATCTCTTCGCCCGTAGAATAGCGTAAGATAAGGCTTTACAATGGATATGGATAGGTGTCGGAATGGCAGGGCGGGGAAACGGTAAACCCCTGAGAAAAATTGCCGACCAGTGGCGTCGTCCGGCACGTTTCCCATGTGCGAAAATTCAGGGAACGACCCTGCGGGAATCACACGCTGATCGCCTTGGTGGGCAGCGAGTGGTCTCTCTAGCCGCCTCGGCCACCGATGTACCGTTAAAAGATATACATATATAATTTAATAGTGTTTACCTTACTCCATGTTGAAGTCAAAATGAGCATGTTACTAAGCATGGCCGTCTTTAGTAGAAGACCGGAGTCTTGAATGAAGCAACACTGCATCGGGGGCCTGCTGCTTGTCACTTCTTGGCCATCCTAGTCTCTGCAACGTGTACAGATGCAGTTTTAGTGGTGTGTACACGTCTACACTGACTAGGGCAGCCAATAAGCGACTGGCAGCAAGCCTCCGGTGCAGCGTTGCCACATTCAAGTCTACGGCCTTCTCCTAAAGCCGGCCATGTACGGAGACATAACCTATAACAAACAGCAAACTTAAACTAAAGTACTTATTAAAAAGTAAATTATTTCTGAAAATAGATGTACCGGGCTACTTGCTAAAATTTATAAAAAATTATAGTAAATGTACATATTTTATATTTAATTAAAAATAAATTTATTAAATTAACCAAGATTTGCTTGAATATAACAATTTTTTTAAAAATTAAAATTAGTATTTTTGTCGGCATAAAAAACTTTCAGGTACCTGGCCGTGACATTTATTTTCAGTGTAAATTGTTTCATTCCATTTCCGAATTCAGAGAGTACGAGCACCGTTTGGATCGATAAGAGCATATTTTTGTATAACTAGATATGATGGTTTATCGAGGGTAAAAACTAGACTGCTTGCTGTATTTCAACACTCGTTCAGCTTACCAGAAGACTACTGGTTTTAGCTTGTACGTAGAGCTGTTGCCCTATTTGACTGAGCCCATAAGAATCCCGCTATTGTAATATTTGATGCCTGTCATTGATACAGACAGCAACGTTGTGTCAGAAGTACATCACCAAATCATATATGTTGCAAGCAACTACATCGTTTTCGAGGGCATGTTTGCACAAAACATTTTCGATATATGCCATCATCTCTACGTATAACGAATTTAATTTAATTTAACTTTTCGTTGACAGATTGCTCGGGATAAAGTGAGCACGTTGAAATCGTAGCTACTTTCTTCTTCCTTTCAGATTATTTATAGTTGACTGCCACTTTTAATGTAAAAAAAAGCTACCTTCATTACTGTCAAAGTGTGTATATTATATCAATGGAAAGTTAATATCTGAGGTAATAATTCTTCGTAAATTATTATTCTAGACAATATGGTCTTCAAAAGTTGTCACTTTATCGCGAACCACCTATAAGTATGTGTTGCACGGAATAAGTAACATTACGCAGTGGCGGCTCGTAGGTTGTTACAAGGTAGGGCACAAGTTGCAGAGAACTGTACAGGGTTGTGCGCTAGTTGATGCTACAGCCACAGACACGCTGCCGCTTATCACTGACTGGTCTCAACACAATAAGTAGCCAGGACATATTCCATGGTCATTGGTACACGGCGGCGCGTTCAAAGGAGTGTACAGTTCTCGTCAACTTGTGCTCTCCCTGGTAACAACCCTCGAGCCGCCACTGGTAACGAGTGAAGGATGGTTGCAATTTCAAACAATCGGCGACAACTGCAACTTATAATTTACACCCCTCTGCCCCATATCATATTAGTAGGGCCGTGTACTTTTCGTGAAAAGAATTTTGCCCCAGTTTGTTCCAATTCCTCATGTGCACATCTGCAGTTCTGCTTCATAGTCAGTTATTGGATGTCTCAACCCTTGCCAGTCTTGAGGTTCTACCTGCAAATCACAGACAAGTTATGTCGCAGTAACTTTATGTACTATATTTGACGCAATCTATAGAAACACGTAACATCAAAATGCCTTGCTGCAAATAACAACGAAGCAGAGCTGCAGATGTGCAAGGCACTGAAACAAACTGGGGAAAAATTCAAACCCTACTTATTAGCTCACAAGTTGATGAAATACGTCTGGTAGCTATAGTCATTCGTTCCGGGCATTGTCGAGCAAGAGACAGGCAGATAAAAATTCAAAACTTTAAAACCACCGTAAGTATATATTGCTTTGGACACATGGGGTCACTTTAGGGCATCACAAAAAAAATATTTTTCGTACATATGGCAGGCTTGAATAGAAAATTTACTTGCGATGAACTACGAGTAACAAGTATCCACATGCCATTCAATTAATATTTATACAGTTGACAATTTTACAAAATAAAAATAGTATGAATGTGTCTTAAATTCACCCCACGTGTTTCCTGCCTACCCTGCTTACGGTACGTAACAAATTGTTCATATTGTTAATGAGCTACGCGCAAGATGCTTCGAGGACTGCAGGAACCTAACACACACCGTCCCCTCCACCCGCACCTGGACCACCATAATCATCCCTCTGCACTGAAAGAAAAATTTTGTAGCAACAACAAAATAATTTTGTTATGTCCACAATCTTTTAGTGATGTCAACAAAATGCTTTTTTGGTGTCCACAATATTTTAGTGATATCAACAAAATGTTTT
This sequence comes from Medauroidea extradentata, assembly GCA_003012365.1. Classification (NCBI taxonomy): domain Eukaryota; kingdom Metazoa; phylum Arthropoda; class Insecta; order Phasmatodea; family Phasmatidae; genus Medauroidea; species Medauroidea extradentata. The sequence goes on along the minus strand of PNEQ01007196.1, from coordinate 7,506 downwards.
TGTGGTGGCCACAATATCTTAGTGATGTCAACTAAATGTTTTTGTGGTAGCCACAATATTTTTGTCATGTCCATAAAATGTTTTTGTGGTGGCCACAATATTTTAGTGATGGCAACAAAATGTTTTTGTGGTGACCACAACTTTTAGCGACGTCAACAAAATGTTTTGTGGTGGCCAAAATAATTTAGTGGTGTCAACAAAATGTTTTTGTGGTGGCCACAATATTTTAATGTTGTCAGCAAAATATTTTTGTGGTGGCCATATTATTTTAGTGATGTCAACAAAATGTTTTTGTGGTGACCACAATATTTAGGTGGTGTCAATTACTGTGTTTGCGGTGGCCATAAAATAAATGTAATACCCAAAAAATATATTGTAGCTGCACAAAACATTTTTTTTTTTCGTGTACAGTGTGCCTTCACGAGCTTTGATTTGTTTTGTTCTAGTTGTCTTTGGTTATCAAGGCCACCATTTATATGCACCTTGTTTTGACTTTTCTTTTCTTTACCATTACATACCGACCACATAACTATTTCGGAATTAATTGCATTTTGAGTTGTCACGTTTTGTGCTCATTTTCTCGTTCTTAGTAATTTTAACTGTCTGATTTCTACTACCTATCAACATTAGTCTGCAACGGTGTACATCGAGCAAAGTACTTCAGTTTGTAACAGAGTAGCAGCTCTCTCGCGGTGTTGCGGCATCTTCTGATAATCCGTGTTCAGTTCTGTCTGGTTGACTGACATTTGGTCTCATCCGAGGCAGATGGTTAACTTCAGAATATACGAGGCGGATCCCTTTTAATTTCGCCTGGCTGCTGAAGTTAATTCCCAGAAATAACGTGTTATGTATAGTGACCTGAAAATTTTGCGTTTTCTTTTAGGCGCAAGCTAGAATTCAAGCAACTGAAAGTTCGTGTCACTTTCGCAGTTGGCTCTTGACTTATTTGTCACCTCGTGTAAGTCGCTGAGCCAAAATTTAAATTATAACTAGAGGCAATGATTTTTGGTGAAAAGAATTATGCAACATTTTGTTTCAATGCCTCACGTTCACATCTGCAGCTCTGGTAAGTAGTTATTGTCAGCGTACATTCCTGTAGAGGCGTCACTCATTTGACTGCACCAATGAGAATAACTTCACTGCGACACCACCCGTCTGTGATTTGCGGGTAGATCCCAAATATGTTGAGAGTTAAAAACAGCCAATCACTGACAATGAAGCAGAGCTGCAGATGTGCACGCGAGCCACTGAAACTAAATGTTGCATAGGCTAATTATTTCCACCAAAAATCATTGCCTCTACTTATAACTAAATGCAGGCCCATACCATTGAAACAGTCAGCAGCTAATGACCAGCTGTTGTTTGCTTGTGTGCTGTCCTACAGGTAAGTGATTCCGCGAATTTTTTCTGGTCTCTAGTTGTGTATAAAGACTTGAAAATGCGCGGATTCACTGATTTGTAGGCTTCCCATCAAGAATATATGTGCACTCACGCAGACAGCAACTGTTTGTTAGCTGCACGCTGACACAGTAATATGGGCGGTGACTTCCAGATGTCAAACAAGTAAAATGTCAGTTGCGAACGTGACGTGAACTTACCAGTTGTTAGAATTAGCCAGAGTCTAAAAGAAGGTAAGTTGGCTTTACGTCTCGTCGACAACGAGGTCATTATAGACGGTAACACAACTTCTTACAATGACATGGGCTGCAAGAGTAGTTAGCCATGGTTTTTGTTAATGAACCATCTCAGCATTCGCTTGGAGCTATTTCGGGAAACCATGGAAATCTGAAATCAGGATGGCCGGAGCCGGGGATCGAACCCGGGTCCTCACGAATTTGAGTCCAAAGTCTTGCCGTTGCGCCACCTCGCTCTGTTGTCTAAAAGGAAACGCGAAATGTTCATGTCACCAAGTCATATATAAGGGCGACTTTTCCAGACTTGAGGCCCTAGTTGAGTTCCGGAAGTCTCCGCGAGTGCGTGAGCGGAGGGACGAGCGACGTCGGGGGCAACGAGTGCCGAAGGTGATAGTGATATCTGGGACGACAAGTGACCTGATGAAAACGTTCTATGAAAGGGCTAATGAATTAGGTAGTGCTAATGCGTAGTGACGCTCTTGTGTATTGTGTTGAGAGAGAATAATGAAACTTTAGCAAGACACTGATGTAATTAGTAGCACTGCAATTTTGAAAGATTTTATGCATAGTTGTTTTTGTAAGTAAATACATGACAAGAAACAATTTACGCGTTAATGTAGTCTACAGTCACTCGCATAAATGGTAAAATCGTAATTTTCAAAATTAAAATTGTCACCTTCGTCTCTTAAGAACATGCAAATTTTACACGTGCTGATTGCAACTCTAATGACTAGTGAGAGAGAGATTTTGGTCAGCGCTCTACACCAAGGTATTCAGCGCTGGTGAGGGGTGACATAAGGTGAGTATGGAGCAGCGCCGGAATGAAAGTGCGGGTGAAACAGGAGATCCCCGAGAAAACCCGCCAACCAACGGCGATTCCCACATGCGAAAATCCGAGGACCGACCCAGCCAGGAATCAAACCCGGATCGCCTTGGTGGGAGGCGAATGGTCTAACCATTCGGCCACCGCGGCCCCCTCCACAGATTATATTTTACCGTGTTCTTCCTTACTAATTGCGATCAATCAGAAAATTTTTAGCAGCTTTAATAGGATTGACTGAATATATAAATGCCTCAGCTACAAAGGCAAAATTTTGACAGCAACCTACAGTGAAGTTTACGGCCAACTGTTTTTGGATCTGAGCTGTCAAAATATGTAATTTGTATTTGAGATTCACAATAACAATATATCATAACAACTCGTGGATTGCGAAGTTTTTTTTATCCTCACTGTTAAACTCGCGGGAAACGAAGTAACGAAAAGTGGCTAAAAATATATACAGCATTGCCAGAGCAAGCAAAGCCTTTGAAACACTCATCAAACGGAGGGCGAGAGAAGAGGAAACACCATTTTTTTTTAATACACAGGCATAATAATTATTACTCACGTCCCCGAGCGTGTTTGCATATAACTTGAAAATGCCGGGCGTAATAATTCGCTTTTAATTAAACCCTGCCGCAATAAAGCGGCAAGTTTATCACGCGTTGTCCACGGCAAACGCACATTCGTCGGCCGACGAGCATTATCTCCCGACGGCCATCAGAATACACTGCGAAGTGTTTCGAGATCAAGGACGTACGGGCAGCTGCGCGCGTTAGTATGAGGGAGAGAGGGAGGGCGTTTATACGGCCCGTTATCGCCAGCCACGCGTTTACTTTTTTCCCCCTCTCCCACCCACGGTTCGTTTTTCGCGCCCGACGATTTTCCACGTCTGCTTATCTCTGCTTCCCTTCCCCCTTGCTTCTCCAACCCTGCAACCCGCTTCACGTCAGTAGTGAAGATCCACTGTGTAGTAGCTCCGCTAGTGCGCTGTCTAATGGCCACAGCCTACGCGAGGGGAAGGGAGGGAGGGTCGACCGTGGCAGGGGAGGTGAAGTAGGGGAGGGAGAGTTTCACCGCGCCGCCACCAGAGCGCAGGTGTTGCCGTGCGACGGCTCCCCGCACTTCACTCGGCCCGCGCGCGGCTGTCGGCGGCCAGTGTGTTCGGTGGTCGTGCGGCGGGCGGCTGCGTGTGCGGAAGGCTGCCACCCCGGCCCTTTTGCGTCTCTCTTGTTTTTTCGTTTTATTTTATTTTTTTCCCCACCTCCGACCGAGTCTCGGCTGCCTCGCCAGGGGGGAAAAACACGTACCGTATCGATCTGTTCACGAACTCACCTTCGATGACCACCTGAACATTGAACACTTGAGTAGACATTTTTTTTAACACTCAACTTTTGTATCTTCCACCACTTTTAATTTTTTTCTTTCAATTCGGCGCTTATACGCATTGTATTCTAGCAAGTTAAAATGATCAATTCCTTAGAAACAAACAGTTGTAAAGATTGATAAATAGGTAGTTTTGTAGGGCTTTTAATAGAGTATAGAAAAAATTTATACGTGTAGTGAGTGAGAAAAAAAAAGAGCTTAAATTGTGTAGTGAGCGCGTTCTGTGGTGATTCGTAACAACGAAACTTATCATCCTTTTAATATTTGTACAGTGATCGATATTTTTGAAACTTTAGCAACAGTTTTGATGACTGACGTGATGGCGGTAGCGTAAACAGCTAGCACGCGACAGTTGACGACAAGACCTGGAGCCCAGCTGTTCGATTCCAGTTTAGAGTACACAGTTTGGATTTAAAGCACGCTTCTTTGAGATTTTGACAGTTTTCTTCGGTAAGTTTTTAGACAGTTTTTTTTCTGTAGTGCATGTTAGCTAGTGATTTTGACATACAGTGAATGTTGGAGAGAGAAGGGAAGACAGCGCTTTAACCACCTTCGTATTTTCGGCCTGCGATCTCGCCAATAGTCAGCGGAGGTTTGTAATGCCGTGCGAGTAGTTTTGATGATGTATTGCTTCCGGTGCGTTGCAGTTATTGAAAGAAGCAAACACCCTTCCCATCACAATGGCACATTGCGGTGAGCGTACATTATTTACCGACGTAGGATATTACTTACCGTTACACTCGCACCAGTGATTATACAATTGATTTACCTTCCGGCGAGTTTCTTGATGAGTTGGGAAGTACATTCGAACAATTTAATATCTGCGTGTACAGCTCAGTACCAAGTGTTTGTCGACAGATGTACTCAGATGATATAAAATCAAGCAGCGCGCAGACGTCGGATGACAATGTAAAATAGTCTTGAATGCACCCGTTCCAAGTAATTGTTATTGCACTGTCGAAGAACTGATTAGTAAGAGGAGCAGTTTAAAGTTCGTTTGTTTTTAATTAAACTGTATTTCTTTAAAGATGGGAGGCCTATATTCTAAAATGCTTCATATTTTATTACATATGCTTTACCATCATAAATCCACATACATCGTCGGCTTACTTCTAAAACTTTGTAAGTCAATTTCTTAGAGGAGAGCAGAAAAACAACTATTGTAGTTATACTACACCATAGATACAAAGTTTTTTTTTATTTTAGGCATAGAATAAAGCTATTGAACACTAGACTTACAAGGTTTTAACACTAGAAGCGCCATGAAAATTAGCCACAATTTCACCTGGAATGTAAGCTTGGAAAATCTGGGCTTACGAGGTTTTAGAAGTAAGCCGGCTTACTTATATCAAAACACTGGTATTTAATATTTGATGTTAAATGTAAAGTAACAGTACTGTGTCGTATAATGAGTGGACCGTGCTTTTCCCTTAAGTAAAATCAGTTATTCATTTCAAATGTTTTGAGATCTGGCCGAATTGCTTCGAGAGTTCGATAGTACGTCCCGGAAGTCTACGATATAACCGTTATTTCACGTGTTTGTACGGAACGTTGACTGTCATATTTGCCGCATCAAACAGCAGCTAGTTATTACAAGACAAGTTGATTGGCAAGCTAATTTTTTCAGCTACGTGACAGAACTATTGCATTGATAGGGAATGTTAGATCCCGCAGCATTATTCGTTACTGAGCGTCAACTGTCCTTCCAATGGTTGCCGGCCCTAGTGTCTTACGTCAGACTATAACGTGGCATTTCTGTTCTTGCAGGTGAATATGTCTTAAGAGTGCGTGGTAGATAAATAAACGCTGAAACCTTAAATTGATTTCTACGTTTTTTTTCGAAACCAATATGGGTAAAATACTCAATGACAATCCTAGATAATAGTATTTGCCAACTATATGAGTAAATATTTATCCAGAATACCTAAACTGTTACGCGTGATCTCTTGCGCCGCAGTTAAATGCACGAGGTTCCGGCGTCAGAGATTGTACCTCAGAAGTTCGTTACACTGGAAGCAATTTTGTTTAAAACGTTGGCTAAAACTATTGTCTAGGATTGCAGTTTTCTAACTTTCGCAAATTGGCTTCAAGAAACCTACAGTTATAGATTAATGCTCTAAAGTTCTCGAAGAAATTTAATGAGCGTGTGAGAAACGTGATGCATTCGCGGACGTAGAATAAATGTGCTTGTGATTAAATGAATTCGCGAATTGTTCCGATAACTAGGTGATTGACTCATATAAAATGGCTTTAAAGACGTTAGTATGTCAGTGGATAGGTGTGTCTCATAGTTACGAGGTTTGCAAATTTCGCGTTATAATCGGACATTAGACTGAAAGTTACTGTGTGTTCGTCTGAATAGTGTAGTTGGCTGGCAGTTTGTATGGCGCGTCTTGAAGAGTATTTCAGCTTGTAATATAGACGAACCGTAAAATTTCCATTATCCCGAGAGGTGATGGTATACCGCGGAAATGTTTAGTGCCTACATACCCTTGAAAACGCTGTACTTTCTTGCAACATATATGATTCGGCAATGCACTTCTGACACAACGAAGCTGTCTGTTTAACCATAAGTGAGGCCTGAAATAATTCCTGTTTCCTTTTGACCTCAAGCTGTAATTCCAGCAACTGTAAGTTCGTGCCACTTTCGCAATTGGCCCGTGACTTGACACTTGCTGGATGTCGTAAGCCAATAGTACAGAAGCAACTAAATGCAGGCCCATATCACTGCGTCATCGAGCAGCCAGTGAGCAGATAATGTCTGCTTGAATACACACATGTTCTTGGAGGCTAGCCTACATGTCAGTGAACACGCGAATTTTTGCGGTCTCTATCTATAAGGGGTGTCAAATATTACAATGTCGGTATTATTATTGGCTCAGTCAAATAGGGTAAAAGCTCAATATAGAAGCAAAAGCCAGTAATCTTCTGGTAAGCTGCACGTATGTTAAAATCCAGCAAACAGTCAAGTTTTCCCGCAATAACCATCATTAGAGGCACGATTATTTCGCGTATTGATTCTAGGTCAGGTTGAACGTCAATAACATATACTTCACTCCTCCTTCTGTAATTAGTCGAGAGCGGTTTTAACACACATTTGACGACTGCAAGCCAGTTATATATATAATCATACAAGTCGTGGGGATATCACGTGCTACACGTTTGTACTGTTAGGAGCCAATGGATGTTCGGCTTCAGCCGGTACACGTATAGAACTGAGAAGTCTTGACTATTGCCAGATGAATACACGAAATACTCGTGCCTCTACATATTGGCTGTCATCTATTATCTCTAAATAACACGAGCGGAACCAGTAAGTCAGGGAACCTATACGCCCTACTTAGCTATAAGGGGGGGGGGGAATAATTAAGCAAACACCCAAGATTTTGCATCACATGCATAGTGGCTTTATTTCTATGATAACTGTGATATTTACAAGAAGAAAAGTGATTTTAATATAAAACATGTAAAATACTGTTACAAGTTTGAGAACACAAACTTTATATGTGGGCAATTCCCATGAGTTCTTTGGGATAGAGGTCTATAATTACAAATAAAAGAGTTAAATTAAGTACTGGATTTAATAGCTCACAAAGCTATGAAATACACAAAACAGTAATCAACTAGAACTCTCACAACACAATTAGTTATGCACACAATTACTCC
>PNEQ01007195.1:0-24964 GCA_003012365.1 Medauroidea extradentata | reverse complement strand
ACTTTTTACCTGCAATTCGTAAATTAGGAAATGCCTTTGACTGTGTGTATGAGTATTGCGGCAGCTCGCAGAATTATTTCCCTAGAAAATCATTCAAAGTTTCTGTGAGTGTCAATGAAAGTGACGTCACTTGCAAACTTTCCATCACCAGAGTTTGCTTGTGCAACAAGACAAGGAATAATTCCACTAAAATATACATAACATTCAAAGGAATGCTGTTAATGCTAGAAGAGACAATAAAGAAGAAGGTATAGGATGGGGTGCTAGATAGACATTCTTCGCGAAAAAAATAGGAAGGGGATGGTTAATTACAGGCGTGTAAAAACTTCAGGTTCAATGTTGAAATATTTGAAAATAAAGTTCAAGTACATATACACAGTATGGGAATGTTATAGAAAATCATAGCCAAGAAAACGTTGCATTTACTCGACTTCGGGGAACTAAGAGAATATAACCACAGGAGGTTCTGCAGCATGAAACACCCCAGGAAACTTAAAAAGAAGCAGATCCTCTCCGCATCGATTGCAGGACTGATGGTAGAAACATGCAAGACGTAAAAATACTAGGCGTATTGAAGCAAGCTCGATGGAAAATGTTGACCGAGAACGATTACAACCGAGATGACGAAGTTTGTGTGCTCCTACGATATCGTCTACAACTCACGGGCGACAAGAATTACATTCAGTGTTCTCGGGAACCTTTCACAGTTTACTTGATGAGCAATCAACAACTTGATATTTTTGAACGATATTTTAATAATAATGATGCTGTAAGCCATTTTCATTCTACAGGTTTTGTAGTATGCAATAAAACTCTGGGAAAACAATTTTTTTATTATGATTGTGTCAACATAGACAGTAGTGGCCTTTCCGGTTTTGAGATGTTAACATGTCAACATCATTTTGGTAACATTGCAGAATATTTATCCTTCTGGAAACTTACCACGAGGAAGCATTTGCATAAGTGGCAGTTTTGAAGGCTTGTAGTCATAGAGTGGAGCTGGGCATTGAATAAAGGTTTTGTGTTTGCTTGGAGAAATATGGATTTAGCCGAACATTTAAATTTTTCTTGCCAGTACTTGCATCGGAAAGTGTATTACAACGAATTAAAAGAAATCACATGGTTCATTCATGAAAATGGTATCTCGAATGATGCAAAAACAGTTAAAAAAAGCTTAAATATTTCAAAATTAAAGGTATGGCTACCCTCGTCATGTGTGCATATATAATGGTATGCTGAGCGTTTTCCACATGTTTGTACATATACTTAAATCAGCGCATTCGACCACTCAAGTATTGACAGCTATCGATGAAATTTTTACCCACACTTCCTTTCTCCTCAGCAATGATCCAGTTGACAAGGAAGTCGATTTTTACAACGAGGACAAGGAAACGAGTACTGATACCACACCCTTAGCCTATGTTACCAACTTTTCAGTGATGAGTGCAAAAAAAGTAGACATAACAATAGAATCGGCAATAAATGAGAGCTTCGAGAGTAACGAGTACTTTTGCCCGGAATTCGCTGATTATGTCTCAAAACAGTACATCCCTTTTAGTCCTTTATGGTCAGCAATAATCCCCAGTTGACAAAATGTAACCACATTGCGGTATATTAATGCTTTTGTCGAGAATTGAATGGACTAAATAAAATCTGCCATTCTAGAGCATAATTTACATATAATGTCTAATCATTTTATAGACAAATTACACGAGAGTATAATGGAGAAATGTAAGACGTTCGAATTCATAATTCCAAAACATCCGGTAAAACATAAAGGCAAAGTCGAAAGTGATTCAGAATTTTCAAACGACGCCGATGACCCAGACATCGTGGAACAGTGGGTAAACGTGTTAAGCCGGTCACAACATACTTCGAGACAGAGTTCCACCCAATTGTGACAAAGGAAAAATTCACAGTTGAGAAATGTGTTGGCTCTCCCGAGAAGTTACATGCTACTGAAAATATATCTGTAATTAGCGTCCAATTAGTCTCCTCAAACAAGAAATTTCCTCTTGTCATACAAAATGGCAGTCCGGAAGTAGCAATTGACTCTTTCCCCCAAAACCCTCAGACAGCATTGTCAGTCGAGGTAAAATGGGAAGTGGTCTCGAAACCCAACCCGACAACCGGTACAGGAAGCGAAAATCCTAAAGCTAAATCAACAGAATTTTCTGAATGTTCGAATTTATTTACTTGCACAACACTGTACAGCTATTTTCTTCCCGAAATTCTAGACACACTTGGCAATGGCTATTATACTCAAGAAATAGGAAGGGATTACGTAGTAGCCTATTTGATTGCTCACAATGCTGGTTACGAGTTGACTGACAAATATGGAATAGTCCCTACAAAACACTTTTTGGCAACACCTGGTTAACTAATTTTGTGATAGAAACTCTATTATTTGGTATTTCAGGTAGCTCAGGAAGGAAAGGTGTGCATATCTTTGTTTGCGACATAACTCGAGAACTACTTGGAAAACCTTTAAAAACCCTCAAACGTAAAATGTTTCAAAATACAAAATTCTGTTATACTAATCTCATTTTTATGCCGTACAACTTAAATGGAAACCATCGGATATTATTTGCTGCACTGAAAAAAGACAAAATTACTACAGGTTTTTGATTATTTAGGTTTAGAAATTGATAAATGAAGAAAATATTTTTGTCATTTATGTGGTATACTGACAACTTTTTTGACACTACAAAGTGGAGGATAGACAAGGAGAAAAAATATCCACCCCAGACAGACAGTTGTAGCTGCGGAGTCTTCAATATTTATTATGATGAAAAGTAAGTGGCAGGAAAATTGTTCGATAAAAACCTTACAGTTTACGAGTACAGGCCATATTAACATGCATTTATACTTAAATAATCTGACGACATCATCGATTTATGCTAGTTTCGCGGTGAAGACGAGACTGATTCCAACTGGGTCATATGTGATGGGTGCTGTCACTGGGTACACACAGAAACATGCACGACTAGCGATGCTAACAGCGCCGTAATTCTACAAATTACTTTTGTGACATATGCAGCAAATTTCTATAATTTGCATAATGCAGTAATAATCTTTGCAGTAACTATTTCTGCGGAACTGTATTTGGCAACGAGTGTTAGAAAAAAAGGGTTGATGAAATTACACATTACCTAAGGTAGCGTCTGTCCAAGTCGCAGAGTAGCATGCAGAGCTTTGGCTCAAAAAATTCTCATTGTGCGGAAGTTACTTTTACGCTGCCAAAAATGGGGGAAATGGATGTGTTTGTGGTCTCTAAAGGTATGAAAATCTTTCCGCAGATTATTTTGTTAGGTTTACGAGTGCACAATACGCTTTGTCTTTTATACTAAGTCATAAAATTATAGGGTAAACTGTGGATGTCGCATAGAGACGAGTTGTTGCGAGACGACCACGTGTCAGTTAAGAGACTTGCCCCTAGAAGCTAGGGTGAGGAGTGATGAGATTATTGTGTCGTCTTTACAGCGTTAGCACTTCTAGGACTCGAACACATAAAATGCAGGGTGTCCATAAATTAGCTTCACAACTTTAAACATCAATAACTTGAGAACTAGACTAGATAATAACGAACGGTTTGCAGCATGTTATATATAAACTATGTTATAGGTGACACTGATTGGCTGAGACATGTAGACACCACAGGAGAAAGCACATAGTGTCGCCTGGTCCATTGAGACGAAGTCCGATACCCAGGTCAAAAAAAACTATCGGACTCGGTCCGCATGTGACACGTGACATGGAAAGTGACAGTGCCAAAGTGAATTTATGGTGTGGGCTTATGCACAATTGCATAATTGGTCCATTCTTTTTCATTGGGTCGACCATAAACAGTAGTATTTACTTGGACATGTAAGAGTTTGCAGTCCCACAGTTAGAACACCTGCAACCTGACATCTTCCAACAGGATGGGGCACTACATCACTGGTCCCTGATTGTCCATCAGTTTCTGGATAAAAAGTTTCCGGATAGGTGGATTGGTTCAATTCGGTGGCCGCCACGATCACCCGACATAACACCACTAGATTTCTTATGGGGATTTGTAAAGGACATAGTGTAACGAACAAAGGTAACCGACATGCGTCCGTATTGCATTTCAACATGTCACTGTGGATATGCTAGAACATACATGGTGTGAAATGGAATACCGACAGGATGTTCTTCGCGCCACAAGGGGTGCACACATAGACGTCTATGAATGAGGTCAAAAGACTTTGAGTTTATATGTAACATGCTGCAAACCGATTGGTTTTTCTTTCTTCAGTATAAGTAATTTCAGTCTTAGTAAAGCCAAAGTGAAATATGGGCCTAAGTGAAAAAAATACAGTATTGTACTTAACTCGTCTTTTTGGCCTAATGAGACTGTAATTATGATTATTGATACAGATACTTTCCAACAGCTAGCTACACAGGGTTTGCCACTAAGAACTATAATTTTAAAAAATGTCAATATCACCGCTAATTTACACCATTTTAGCTTAGCGTGATTGTAATCAGTCACGTATGTAAGAAAGATGCATATAACGTTTGTAAATTCAAAATTTGTCGTAGATATTTATGTGATGTAATTTGAAAACTATAATTTCAATTTTATTTATTACTTGAAAGTTTGTTTTGAAAAAAAATACATATTTCATAGCTACATTTCAGATCACAGTGATATGTAAACATTTCTCTTTGGTTGAGTTAATCTATGGTTGTGAAATTGTTTGGAAGTTTATGGGAAGAAGTAAATTAAAATACCTGAAAAATATTGTGAAATACTGAATTATGGATTTATAAAGTTGTAAAATGGCATGTAAGCTGGAAGAGAGGCTGTAAACATCTCCGTAATTATTGATGTGAGATGAGTACATCTTATTCTAAATTTGTGGTGTTTCAGCAGCTAACTTTTATTTAATTTTTTCTTTTTTTTTTTTTTTTTATCTATGTTTTTTCAAATTTTACCCGATACACGTAACTTAAAATTAAGAGAAGCTCATTAGCTTTACTAATATTTTATAACAGCTAGACCACGGGATTTAACATGAACCTTCTGTATATAAACAACAACAAACGTTACATTTGTTACACGCAGTATCAACATTTCACCTACTCTAGCATACTGTACATACTGTAAGTGATGTGCTACTTTGTGCTACTTTGAGGCACCATTTTTTGTTTTCTTATTTACTCACTTGAATCGACTCCACCCGTATACATATGTGTTTAAGGGCAGCGTGTAATGTACCATAGGCAGGACTCTCGCCTCTATCACCAATATTGTTATTATTTTAAATATTAACCTAGAGCAGGCAAAATAGACAAGTATTATACCTCACCAAAGTAATTTGTTTTTATTTTTGCGTAATAACTTCATTATAAGGACTGTTGCATCTGATGCTCTTTAAGAAATGTGATGACAGGCATATGAAATAATGTCTCAACACACACAATTTTAAGTTTTAAAAATATTAATTAATTAAAATATACAGCAAAATAATAATAATCCACGAAGATTTGTGACACCATCTCGAAGGTCTATGCAGCTCTTCAGCTGATGCCTTCATTCTGGGAAGCTTCTCTACTGGAAGAGTCGTCACGTCTCATATAAGGTACCTGTTGTTGCCCTCACCATTTACCCGGGCTTGGGACCGGCAACATTACTGTTCTAAAGTAGTGCAGGCAGGTTTACAACGCTGAAACTCACAAACCATTATATATACAAAGCACAAACACAAAACGAAAAGATACCAACGCAGAAATTTACAGCCCACCAAGGAACAACATGTATTAGAAAACTCATATATACAGAAAACAAACTCTGAAATCAATATACAAAACCTATACAACACATAAAAACTAAATATTTACAAAATGAACAAATACATATACAATGAACCGTGAACACTATTTACAAGTTACCATTGTAACCATAGGGAAGTGTGTAGATGCCATCGTCACATATTAAGTGCTTGTTGTCTTCCCACGACAGAGCCAGTTTGTTGGTACACTCGGTGTACACATTGTGCTGGTATGAGCGAATGCTACGTATGACTGCACGTTTCCTGCTCCGCTCCATTAAAATTGACTTGTAGTCATCGAATGTTAATTTATTCTTCACAACGCACTTTTGCACACCCTTGGCCCTTTTGGAGACTTTACCATTTATTTGTAAGTGTACATTTTAGCACGCAACCCTACAAATTCACTCATCTCCTCCCCACAACACTCGTCTTTAAGTTTACCCACCACCTTTTTATTGATGGGGGAGTAGCATTGGTGAGTAGAAGGTATGCGCTGGTGTCAAACTCGGACATGAAGGTAGGGTCTGCTGCCAAGTCGCTATAAAAATCTGCTGTCTGGATCTGGTACATAAAGGAATCAGTGTCCATATACGCCAGCTGGAGTCTGTCGCCGTAACGAATCTGCATTACGTCGTAGTGGAGTCTATTCATGAGTGTCTTGGAGAGCTCGAGGACTGTGAAACCGGCAAAAATAGGTTTGTCAACCATTATGGCCTCTTTTTCCATCTTCATCAAAGATAGATTTTCTGAATAAACTGTGCGAAATTTGAAGGTGGGCCTAGCAATTAGTTTCTTTGCTCTCGTCTCCTTACACACTATCTCCATTACTTGTCGTTTCCTTTTGTTTCCCATTAATTTTCCGAAGGTCGCATTGTTTATCAATTTATAAAAGTCCTTCTCGAAATCAGTTTTAGCAGCAGTACGTTTCTCCGTGTTGAGGTCGATGTAGGGCTTCCAACCATGCTTCTTGTAAGAATTGTAGGATCCTGTGGACTTTTGTTACCCTGAGTCCATGCTCCATCGCTTGCTTCAAGTTAACATAATGTACAATGTAGTGTTCCTTATTCTCCAACGTGGTCATCAACTTCTTCTGGTTGGAGCCAGGAGGGAATTCATTTATGGGTGTTTGGAGCCAGGAGGGAATTCATTTTGGGAAGGAGCGGTAGGTCTCTATGATCATTGTGTAGCTCCTCAGGATATTCAATATCCACCTCCAGAATATATCCGATGTTACCATCATCAGGCATGGCAAACACATCAACATCGCAGTCAACCCAATGAAAGTCGCTTTTAGGGAGGGGAAGTGACATTGTCCAACCATAAAGACTGTTAGCATCCACATATTGGAGAAACACCGATGGTTGGAGTGGACTGTATGTCGACGGTTCATACTTGTTGTTTGCTTTACAATACCTCTTCATGCATTGAGCCACACCTCCTCTTATTCCCTGTTCAATGAAAAGGTACATGTTGTAATCAGTAATGAGTTCCAGCTCGACTTTGGTCTTCTTCAACATAGCGTCGAACGAAAAGCCTGGCGCACTGATGTAGCGGATGCAGTCCAAGCCATAGGTTTTGATGCACAAGGATCTAAAGTTATCGAAAACATCACTCAAGAGAAGAACATCTGTCTTGAGGTATACGTCACCATGCTCTCCCAGAGTCTTGCAGTTGAACTTTGCCCCTACTTTTTGAGCATGTACATAGTCTACGTTAGGAATGTTGGCATCTGACAGTTGGTTATAAAAGTCTTCTTTGGGAGGTAGCTCAGACACTCGAGTTTTTCCCAATCAGTGATATGATCATAAGGAAACACTCCCTTTCTGGTGACAAGCTCAAGGTCATCTGGAGCAAAGAACTTACTTGTGTTCTTGAACTCAGAAGCTGGAAGGTTCTCGACGAGGGTGGCAAGACTACTAGACATAAATCTGAAAGTGTCTATGAATTGTAGTGTGAATCTTTCACCCAGAGACTTTGTGAAAGTTATTAGCTTTTCCTCTGTGTGAGGTGTGATAAATATGTCGTTATCATAGGCCAGTTGCTTAATGATAAAGTGCTCATCGTAAGATAAATTGTGAAACAACACCGGCAATCTCTTCGGGCGACGGCGGAGTTTGTTGCAATCATTGCATGCCGGCCCCAGGTACTTTCCTGTGAAGTGACAGTGGTCGTGGACATTGTGGTTCATCTTTGTGAAGGACATGTTACAGTAGCAGCATTCCTCAGCAGATAAATGATACAGTAATTCAAGGTTGGTCAGAGGGTTTATGGGCTCAGTAATATCATAATTATCTTTCACCTTCTTCCCAATATCCACAACGGTCTCCATGAAATGTTTGTCGGCATTTTCCCCTCTGTATAGTATGGGTTTGTTAGGCAGACTTGCAGTTTTCGCGACAGAAATAACATCATTGTCTATTTGCACATATATTGAGTAACTGTAGGGCACATGATGCTGGTAGGCATAGGTGTAGGATTTCTCTGGATCCGGCTGGCAGGTACTGATAGGTTCTAGCATAGCTTCAAAGTCCCCATACACGACAATAGGAAGCTTGTCCACATTATGATATTTCTTGAATTTCATCATCGGTCGCCATCCATTTTTCTCATGCTGGGGCATCTCTACACGAACAGGAGCACGCGGCTTGCAGTACTTTACATGCTCTTCTAAGCACTGCTCACCTGTAAGTCCAGATATACGAAACTCATCATCACAAAACTTGAAACAGCGTTTACATACATGTATTGCACCTTTATGAGCAGTGACCTGTGGACGAACAAGGCAAGAAAAGTTTGATATGTACATTTAATGCTTGTTTTCTTCATTGGAAATGAGGAGCAGGTCGAAATGCTGAGCCTTTTCTTCAGTGCATACACATACAGGAACTACTTGATCATCCTCGCTCAGTGTATACACATTTAATCACATCAGCATTATTATTCTCAAACAGTTTAATTTGGTGCACAGGGGTCGGGTATTCAAGGCCATCAAAATTAAATTTCTTCTCCAAGTTATGATAACGCTCATTGACATGCTCAAAACTATATCCCTCCACAAATCTTGCAAGAATAGCCCACTTGAAGCATTCGTTGTCATCCATGTTAATTGGGTTGATGATGGACTTGCTGTTTTTGATGCTGGTTGCAAATCAATATAACTGGAAGCACGGAGTGGATCGAGCTTGTTGGTACGGAGCTGAAGGTGTTTCACAGCAATCAGGGTCCAACCACTCCCTTACCCCATATATTCTTTCTCCTCCCACATATCTTTTCCAAACTAGCTGACACGGCTTCCTCGACATCGTACGCGTTGTAAAGTGGCACATTTTTTTTTTTTTGTTTTGAAAGCCTTCTTGTCAGTCTCATCTGCATGCGGCTCCGGCATCCCACAGTCACACTCGAGGAACAAGTTGAACTTAACAGCGCCATTCTCTCTGATTTCTTGCTGTAATTTTTAAATAATAGAGTCCTTAATGTTGTTTAAGTAAGTGCAGATATCCTTAGACTGACCTGCAATGTTCTCGGTGACGTATGTTTTCATGGCTCCTCTAAACTTACTATCCCTCTTCTGAAAAGTACCATCTGATGACGTCCCAGCCCCAACTACTGCTCTTGACTGGGCTGGCTGGGTATTTGGTCCAATGCAGCGTCTCTTCGGCGGCAGAGCAGGTCCGTTGCACTTAAGTTACATGGGTGCGCAAGTTGTCTTGTCGAGTGAAATTCTTCTCACACTTGGTACACTTGAAAGTCTTACTGTCCGGGGCGAATTTGCAGCTGACCTCGTGACGACGTGCATGATGTTTGTGAGTGAAAGCTTCATTGCAGAACTTGAAATGAAGAGATACAGGCTGAACAATATTCCCCTGGCAGGTATAGAGATGACACTCTATATTGTCCTTGCGAGGTATCCACGGTACGGGTTGAGGCGGCAATTGCGCTCATGACGTAAACCAGTCTTGTGAACAGTAAATACCTTGCCACAGAACCCGCACTAGAGTGATGAAGGAGGAGGAACAAATGCAGATGAGGTGCTCTCCATTATCAAGCGAAAAAAGAAAAGTAGAAATGAATAACAATTAAAATTAGGCTAAATATGATGGAACTAACAACGAAGACTAGAGAGGAATATAAACAGAAGACACTAACAACTAATAGACTGAAAAAATAAAGACACTAGCAACGAAGGAGGAACTATAATACTGAAGAATCAAAAACAACGCAAGAAACCTCTTCAATTACTATATAAACCTAACTATAAACCTAACCATAAAACCTAAGAACAAAATTAAAACGAAGAAGTTACTATGAAATCCTGAAGAACTATAAACCTAACTAACACAAAATCTTGAATTACTAGCTAATAAAATACTAAAGAATAAACCTAACCTATAAATGTAACTATAAAATCCAGAACTATAAACCTAAATAACCCTAAATCTTGAGTAATAACTATAACCTAACTAAATGTCTCGAAGGAAACCAGGCCTCACAGCACTCATCTGCATGTGACGGTGGTTGTGGTGATGGTGGGGGTAAAACAGCCCACTCCATATATGGGCATGTTTAAGAATCCAGCGTTTCTATTGGTTGGTGAAAACACTCGATCTCCCGATTTCCTGGCACAGACTAGTAAAAGTCATTACAGGCTCAGGTTTGAACAGGTCTACTGGCCCTACCTTAACCTACCTTGTGGTGAAACCAAGGTGATTTTATCATTAACTACAGAGTGAAGTCATCGCAAGCAGTGACTGTGTCCATTACAGGTCTGCACAGGCCCGCAGCACCTGGGCAGTACTTCCCCATCAAGGTATTGTGTCGTGAGAGCAGGCCTGTACAGGCATTCGAAAGATCCCCTTCCTCCTCCCCCCTTTCCTCGTCTACCTCCTCCGCCTCCTCCTCCATACAACACTCCTCTAGTCACCAGGGTATTGCAACACTTCTCTTGGCTTCGCCACTCTGATGGTGCTGGAGATAAGGGCTCAGGAGGGCTCGCGCCAATGAATCATAGCTCGTGACACACTTGCGAGACATTCCAGATGCTTGTTACGACATCACATGATTGAACATAGTTACCTTGCAGCTTTCTAGTCGAAAGAGCTTACCTCACACAAGTTTTGTACAACTGTATACAACTTGAACTTGTATTTATTCGTACTTTATCTCGTAAGTAGTAGTAACTGGTGATTTAAGACAAACTAATTTGTTCCTACTTTATTTTTCCAAAGACATGTGTGTTTGGTAAATATCCATTGTTTCATACAAGTAGTAGTAACTGGTGATTTCAGACACAGTTTATAAATAATTTTCAGAAATCAATATTTCGGTTTACTGACACTTATACAACACTGTTTATGTCAAAAGTATCACTAAATTGCTAGGAAATAAAAATCATGAAAATTCATTTTATCATGTTTTTTTTTATTCATTTAATACATATATACACGTACATACATCATACCAGCATTATCCATCATATACAAGAGTCCAACCACATATTACCACAACAAATATTTACATACCTCATGAATCTTCAAGTACTTTTAAAATGTCTTTGTGTATTGCACGCACATGTTTGCGCATCAAGGAAGCAAGGTAGTCCTCTCCAACAACAGGGCACATAAATGTAGAATCACCAACAACGTCCTGTCCTTCCATGGCTGTCTGGTCCCCGAGATTGTAAATCTGCATATGGTCACCATCTGCAGCATCGTCACAGGAAGTAGCGGCAGCTTCAATCTCAGAGAGGTCAGGTGATAATAGTCTCTGCATAGTTAATTGCTTTTGCAGACGTGCATGAGCTATAGCGTCTTCATTGGAGGCAGGTAGCTGTGTACTGCTCCGCATATTGAACACAGCACATTTCCCCTCAGGATTGCAGCTAATCATCTCTTGACAATGTTCCCAACTCGTAGAATAATGTGCATACAGCCAATGTTCACCCAAGTTGCACTCTTCAGTGAACTCACAGTAGTTGCCTTCACCATCCCAGTAGGAACACTCCACACACGATCTCCAGGCTTTACGTGCTCGTAGTGCTCGGCAGGAGCGAAGCGCTGCATGTTATCACTTTGCTGGTCTACAGAGAACTGAGCATCTTCACAAAATGGCGGAGGACACTTGGCAGTGCACTGGGAAAAACCCACTCATCTTCTACATGGAAAACTGGTACAATTTATCAGAATATCCCATATTCTCGTACACATACGACTGAAATGACACTTGATGTAGCAGGACAAACTTCCAGAAATTTCTGCTTCGTTTTCACTTGCAGACTCATCGTTACATGTTGCCTCCTCCGTCTTGACTGATAATTAAGAATTGTCTTCGCCGACATATATTAACATTTTTCTTTTGTAATATCCCTTCAAAAAATTTGCTGGTGAGAAATTAATATCTTGCAACAGTTTTTCTCTATACACAGGACACAGGTGAGAAGCACAACCTGCTGTAAGGCATTGCATATGTGTAGGTGTTGTTACACTTATGTAATGTTACAGTCCATCACATTTATCCACAACACACTCTGGTGTCTCAACCCCTGGTTTCATTTGGTCCAAAGTCAGTGGTAGTGGCAAAAATGGTTTGCATAAATGAACAGGGCAGTTAATACCTTCACATGCAAAACAAGCTGTAACATTGCTAGTAGTGTGTGGAGAGAAGGGGTTGAACATTACACGAAAGTGGTTCCCATCTCTACACATTTCAAAATAAGTTTTGTTCAGATAATCACCACTGCCCTCTTCACTTTCAAACTGAATTTCATAAATTACACACTGTTTGCTGGTGACTGCGTAGGCATAGTAATCTAACCAGGACTCGAACATGGGGCGAGGCATAGCTTCCTCCTTGGTAGGGTTACGCCATAGTACTGGTTTGTAGTCTTCAGAGTCATCAGAAATGTCATTGCGTACTTCTTGACTAAAGTATTCATAAAAGTCATTGCGAACTTTGTCACTAAAGTTTATATGACTAGTTAGGATCTTCTATCATTTTTCTATGTTTCTTGTAAACTTCTTGTTTTATACGTGAAAACAGAAAACTTTCAGTTCCATGGCCCATGTACATGATGATGACGGATTAACGAGTTGACTGTTGACAAATACACTTCATACATCAGATGCGTGCATGGAGATGTCCAACAAACTTTCCCATTCTTCAAAATTGCAGTGTGGGTCCAACCACTGCACCTTTCCACCTAGCGAATAACTTGTTCATCATGTCTTAGTTTGTAGGAGATACAACTCTCACTGTTCTGGCGAATAACGATCTCACCTTTAGCTCGAATAATAAGCTCCTCAGTTGTGGATGGTAGCTGGCTATCTGGACGGAGATGGAAAACTAGGCAACAAACTTGCAGGGAATAGGCGTCACACTGAAAACGACTTTGTCGTTGACCCACAGAAAGTGTTCAAGTCCATTGCAGAATTCTAGACGATCTGGGAGACCAACAGGTATGTAGTGCACCTGGCGAAAACCAACTTCCGCATCGATGTAGTCGTGGAACTCTTCTGGTCGAAATCTAGTGTCCATTGTTCACCGTGCTGTGAGTAACGTAGTATCTTGACCAAGCAGTAACTGTGCGGTCCTCCGTCCGGGCCTGCTATATACTTCCTACTTTGACGTCACTGTAGCTCACGTCACTGGGGTTCCCAAACACCACAGCCGTAGCAGTAGCACGTTCAGGCGGGAGCAGGTCAGGTCCTGCTCACACGACTCCAAGCCGTGTTCAGGCCTGTCGAACTTTGTGTTCAAGTAGCAAAGCGACGGACACTCGTACGTAGATTGCAAGTCTATAATATTAACATTGCAATAAATACTTAGCCATTTTTTCTGCTCCACCCCGGCAAAAAAGACAGCTTCTTCATCGCCTATAATTTCAGTTAATACATCTTTAATTTTCCCATAATTCTCATATCCATCTTCCCAGTATAGTCAGTGATAAATTTTTATCAGCCATCTATTGGTGCGTTTACTTTTCTTATCCAACAATTTCCAGTGAAATGGTGGCAGGAAGCTATGTGTTGTCACTTTTCCATCATTGTATGCTATGCTAACCTCTTTAAGAATAAATCCGAGTTGAGACTGGAAGCCCTGGATGCTTGCGTACATGTTGACGTCCAAGATCGAACTGAGCTTAAGTTAGTATTTTCACCACTTTATCCCTTGCATTATATGTTGCCAAACGGTCGTGGATAATGAGAGCGTAGGCCTGTGTGCCGGCAGGTATATTCTCTGCTGCAGTCATCTCAATGCGACAATCAATTACTTCTGTGTTTATACGATCGTCTTGTTTACTTACGTCAACTACAAAGAGCGGGGCACTGTTCATAAACACTTCTGGTTCGAGTGTGGTCGAAGCTTCGTGTCCACAGTATGATTTCTGGAAACCTGCTAACATTTGGTATGCCAACATGAACGAACCATTACTGAAATTTGCGTTCAAGTCCACATCTATATTCCTTCCTTTCTCGACAAACTTGAGTAGTTTTATTCTCTCTTCCATTTTTACTTGAACATGTGGTAGCAGCCACTCTATCGATTGTATAGAGAGTGTTGTGACCTCTGGGTTTTCTGTAGCATCCAGTAAAGCATTTGTCTGAGTATTGGCTAAAAGTATGACCAACTCTTGTTTAGAATTCCCTATAAGATGCTTGTAATCTTCGGCGAATCCTAGCAACGAGGAAAGACGTACACATATTTCAAATATTCCACCTTCGTACACAGGAACTTTATAATTTGGCTCGATTCCCCATCCGGCCATTTTGGATGCAGGTAGTTGGTTGTGGGTTAGAGACAGGTAGTTCTTCATAGTAGATGTAATACCTACATCTCGTGTCTGATCAACCTCGACACCATTCAGTTCATATGCAGTTTTATTAATCATGTGAAGTACTCCATTTCTAATTATCTTGGTGGTTACAGGTAAGACATTTCCTGCCTTTGTTAATGTACCTCTGAATCTCAAGTATGTGTTGCATGGTAAAGTATAGATGTCCAGGTTTTGCACCGGTATTCGAACCTCGAACGACAGCTGGTATGGTCCGGGCAGGTATGGTGAATAAGTATGGAATTCAATCTTTGTAATGGAATCCTCATAACTAACAGGCTCGTCCACATTCAGTATTTCCGCTTCCATTCTTCTTGACTTTGAAGTCTAGAACTTCAAAAACACAATATTTTTACGTGTCAACATACTGGTTGCTCGTGACACGACTAACCTTTGGCTTGGTGGGGAGACTTTTATAATTATTTTTCTAAAATTCAGGCCCATCTTTCTTCAAGTGCAAGCGCAATGTAATTTCTTCGTTCCTGAAATTTATCAGTTTATCATCCTGGTCGACAATACGAACAATAACTTCCTGCACGTACTTTTCTATGATTGGTGCATAAATTAGATTTTTCGGGACTTATACCCATTTGAATCCGGGTGGAACAGTCGCTGAAAACTCGTTAAGTGTATGGTTCGGTTTACCATTTAGATATGAGCCTGTTACAAGATTGCAGTTTACTCTTATTCACTGGCAAAATGTTTACAGGTAGTGTTGACTGGTGTATTTTTCTGCTTTCACACACATTGTGTTCGAATCCCAGCATGGATGCTAGTGTATCATTTTCGGTAAAGTCGATATCTTCGATGAATAAAATTTCACTTTTCAGAGTGTTTGGATTTCCTCGCAAAACAAAACTTACATCAGGACCTAATGCTTGCAATATCTTCAATCTCATACGATCCTGTTGGCACAGTAACCTTTTCAGTGATGTAATTTTTTACATAGCGAAATTTGCAGTTTAACTATCAACATTAGGCACGGAGAAATAAGTTTGGAAATCAATTAATGCCACTGACCACGAAACGTTTAAGTCCAGAGCTAGAAAATGCACGGAGCGGAGCTCAGAGCTCTTGCCCGTCAAGATCAAAGTTACAGACATGACTAATACAACAACGTGCACGAGTCAAACATTTATTAATCGCTAATTAAGAACTTGAGACATAAATGACCACAGTTCCACTGGGTAGGTAATTGCTCATTGAAATAATTATAACTTAGCTCCATCCCCTGAAAATACTTGCGCACTTCTATGGGCGGGCGAAGGTTTCCAAAACTGTCGTAGTAACCAACATTGTTTCCATATTTTTATACGACACCCAGTGAGTTCCTCGGCCGTTAGCCGAATCTAAATTTATAATTCCATATTCGTTATGTCTTGGTTTTGATGATAATTTGTCTCTCATGAACACACTCCTGAAAATAGGTATTTGTAATTTTCTAGCAAACTTTATTAAATCTAGGCTTGTTAGTGGTCTGTTGGGTAGTTTTAGGATTGTTTCCTTCTCATTCTGGTTCTTTTTTTCAGACATCCTCCACCCACAGGGTATGGTCTTAGGTAAAGTCCTTTCCCGTTTTCTGACCCTAGTGAAACAGCTTCCCTTTGCTTGTTGTAGCGTTGAAGTTCCTCCAACTGCTTAACATGTTTTTTTATGTATTCACTGCTCTAGCAGTACCGCTAGCTCCGCCAATCAAACCTCTTAGTGCTGCCAGGCCAGGCAGGAGTAGAGGCAGGAAGCCACCCTGTTTCTTGCTTGCTTTCTTGTTCTTTCGAGTCTTCTTTTTCTTCTAACTATATTTTTGTCACACTGTATGGATTTAATTCGAATATTTGTAGGATTGGATGTGCTACCGTTTATTCGCAATCCCATCCCTCGCTTCACTTCAGTCTTCATGATCTTGGATACTCCCCAAGCAGCTACTCTTTCACCGAACTTTGATTCCTTGGATTTAGCAATCTTCTTTGCTTTGTTAGCAAGAATGGTGTCAGCAGCGTGTCTATCTTCCAGCTTGTTACTATTGGCATAGACTATGTCGTGCTCCTTGCACGCCTCGTCCAAATCGTTAACTCCGACGTCACCATGCTCGAGCCTCTTCTTCAACTTAGTTCCTGGTCCGCAGAACTGGTACCCAGGAATATGTGCTTCGAATGGTAAGTTATTTATAAGAGTATTCACTAGTCCTCTTCCACTCTTGATCTTACTCCTACAAGGCATTATGATACATTGCGTTATAATTACTTAAGTACCTGTTTTTATGCATTTTATTCAGTATCTTACTTGCCTTCGAAGAGTATGGACGACAATGATGCACCTCCGCTGTCGCTTCTGTCGTAAAGTATTTACTGCTTTCCGCAGTGTACAGAGACATGAAGTAAGTATATGTGCAAAGAAAACTTCAAGAATGAAATTTCAGTGTAAACTCTGTCATCGTCAGTTTACCAGAAGTGATTCTTTGAAGAGACAAAGTAAAACCTGTATAAGAGCTTCTCCCTACACATCACACAGCACCGCAGGCGCCACAGGCACCGCACATATCACCACATATAGCACCACAGTCACCGCACATAGCACTGCAAGTTGGTGGTAATATACATATCGAAGAGCAAGAAGTTAGTTTACCCATACGTATTACTACCGAAGATGAAGTCACCTCTCACGAATCAAGACATGGTCACCTTCTTCCCAATACTGTCCGTTGCATCATAGCAGGTCCTTAAAATTGTGGTAAGACGTGTGTGCTCTTAAGCTTGATGGAGGTGCCCAATCATCTCCAGTTCGAGAATGTGTACCTATACTCGAAATCACTGCAACAGCCAAAGTATCAGCGACTTGGAAAAATTCTAAGTTATATTGATGGTCTCGGATATTTTCCATTCAGCGATAATGAAGCGGTGGTACCACCAAGACAAGCTCTACCAAACTCTGTGTTTGTCTTCGTCGGTGTAGCCTGTGAGAAACAGGCTTGTATCCAGGAATACTTTAGCATGGGAAGACATATGTCAGTAGATTCCTTTTACCTTTGCCAGACTTATTCACGTATTTCCAAACAGTTATTGAGAGATAATGCGAATTTGTTGGTGTTGTTTCGCATGGATGACTTGAACTTGAGACATGTTTACTCTGATCATGTGAATACAGACATGACTTTCGATAAATTCAAAGAGGTGTGTGCTTTTTGTTGGGGTGATCATCATGGATTTCTTGTAATAGCTAAAGACTTTCCTCTACTTAAAGGGAGGCACAGGCGTGAATTTGATCAGTTCATAAGCCTTCGTCAGTGATAGATGAGCTACATAATTTCAAAGTATGGCCATAATGGCCTTAAACATAAAATAGAAAGTTGTTTAGTGCCTACTGATGATGGGAACTGTAGTGCCGAAGGAAAAAGACTTAAAAATATTGCAAGTCCTAGAGAAGACGGAGATGATATTAACAAGGCATTTATTTACACACTTAATGGTGATTTGATTAGTTTAATACAAAATGTACTAGACAAAACAAGTAATGATATTGCAAGTATGATAAATGATGTGGATGTTAAACTCAGGGCTATTCCTGTTGAAGTAGATAATTTTCTGGACAGGAAACTTAATGCAGTTGAAAGTATAATAAATGAAACTTTTGGCACGGACAAAGTCCTGGATGAGGTTACAACGCACATTACTTAACTTGAAGCTTCAATTAAACATGTTGAAAATATGCTAACATCAGTTTATAATCCACCTCCAGTCATAGTTTTGGAAGGGAAAAATAACAGGCCGAGCTCTAGGCTTCCACCTGAGAAAAAACAACATATAAATATCCTGTCTTGTCATATAAGTGGGTAGTACAATGTCTGACATTGTCGGTGACTTACACACAGTGATCAAAAGTATTCACGCAAAGTACTTGACAGCTCAACGTGCTAGAATGGAACGTGATATGATTAATGAAGAAGCTTTCAAACCTATAACAGACAGACTGGAAAGTTTGAAGCCGAAACCACCTTCGCCTGTGACAGTGAAGAAAGAAGAAGAGCCTCAAACTATAGTAAAACGCAAGAAACCTCTCCATGAAATTGATGAAGATGATTTGCATCTCTCTGAGTGGAAACGGAAAAAGAAACAAACCACGATGCTTCATGATTACTGACAAACTCACAGTCCAAGGATAGAACATACGGAGTATACAAGCAAAATAAAAAAAACTTGGGAAACAAGCAAATTTTATTCTTCCCTAGTAGTGACTCTACGAATTACTGTTTAAACAAAATCCTGGCACTTATTCGCACGGTGCCCTGCAAAGTACAAACACCTTTTGAAACTTACGAGTGCTCATTTAAAGAATAACGATCCTAGCAGCAATGAATATAAGGATGAAACACACCCGAAATTCAACATTATTTCCCAGCTGTTCCTTGATGTAGGAACTACAATAGGATCTGGTCTTGATCTACGTAAAAAAAAATAGAAGATGGGGGACTTTCAGAATATGTTTACTGGAATGATGCCAATGAAATTGTAGAGAGATTGAGACTGTTAATTGCTTCTCAGCAGGCTGGAAATTATTCACATACAAATGAAATATCTAGCATCATCGAAGAATTGTGTGAAGACGGATACATAGAATGAGTCGGCAAAACATTGCTAGGGAGCTGCACAAGCCTGCAAAGCGAAATTATCCTCGGCATAAAGTACATGTGTTTGGTTTGAAGGACTTGTATCAAGCAGACTTGGTTGAAATGATTCCTTATGTTCGCAAGAATAAAGGTTACAAGTACATGATGACTGTTATTGACTGCTACAGTAAATATGCAGAGGCAGTGCCCGTAAAAACTGTGGCAGGGATGTAACAAATGCGATGAATATTGTTTTGCAAGATAAAGGCCCATATAAGAATCTACATGCTGACCTTGGCAAGGAATTCTACAATTTTAATTTCCGAGTCTTGATGTCAAAACATAAAATAAACCATTATTCAACCCAAAGTGGTCTCAAGGCCAGTATCGCAGAATGTTATAATCGTACTTTAAAGAATGAAATGTGGAAGAAATTCTCAGCACAAGTGGGTAGACATTTTGCCTCGTCTGGTCACGAACTATAACAATAAAGTACATAGGACCACGAACATGAAACCTGTAGATGTCACGGACAACTCTTTATTACACACTGTTTATAAAAATGAGAAGAAACTGAACCTGCACAAACCTAAAGCAAATGTTGGAGACTATGTAAGGATATCGCGAGTGAAGGGGACATTTACTACAGGCTACACACCAAACTGGAGCACTAAAATATTTAAAGTGGCCAAGATTCGGCACTACGAACCAAGGACCTACTACCTTGAAGATGCAGCAGGCATGGCTATTCGAGGAGGTTTCTACGGCGAAGAAATTCAAGTTACCAAGTATCCAAACACGTATTTGGTCGAGAAGATTTTGAAGAAGAAAGGAAATAAAGTTCTTGTGCGGTGGCGTGCGGTGGCTGGGGTTCGATGCAAGATGCGACAGTTGGATTCGATAATCAGACATTATGTATAAATAATGTGAATTCTTATATATGAAGGAATAAATAAATATTTGTTTAACTGAATTTTTGTGCTATTATTTAAAAGCAAATGTTCTTTTACTGGGAATAGTTGGAACTGCTACTGGTGTATCTGGAAGGCAGTCTGCGATGACGAACATTGAACAGGTTGACACTCGAGGTGATGAGATGGTCGGTGCTGTTTCGTCATTTCTCCCCTCGCGAGGAGTGAGGTTGTCCAGCAGTCTAATGGTCTAGGTCATTAAGCGACTCTCGCGCGCAGCTGCAGACCTTGAGTCATGCTCTGCCACTTCAGGTAGTGGCTCGCGTGCGAGTTAAGACCGGGGCATTACCTATCCGACTTGACAGCGCCTGCAACCGCCCCTATGACTGGTGACATAGATTGTGACCACATGAAGGGAAGGGTAGTTTTGCAATATATTGGATGGAGAGGAAGGGGTGTGTACCTACGTACTACTCTTCTTGAGGACTGCTGCACAGATAACTATTAGAAACCATGGAGGACGGACAAATTGTCGTTATTCGACCGTTTCACCTACCTGCATCTGATGGTGAGGCGACTGCAACTCCTTTATGGAGGACTACAGGGACACCGTTACTCCCACTTCCAGATGACCAATGCTTCGGTGAGCGCCCTGTGGCAGTGGTGCATCCGTTTTTCATGTCCGGGCCTCGCCTGAAATTGGTGCTGCTGCACAGGTTGCTAGGAATGCAACAGCTAGGGATGCAACAGCTAGGGATGCAACAGCCGCATAGAACATGACACATCCCCCAAAGGCAACTTCAATAGTGTTTTGATCTTCTGTATATAGCACACTTGTGTATATAGACTGTGTATATATGTTCGTGGTGGTGTATATAGTGTTTTATTGTATATAGTGTATAGTGCTAATAAATGTATTTATTTTAAAACTTAACATTGTGTGTGTTGAGAGACGTTATTCGCCTGTCATAATTTTTCTTAAAGAGTATCAGATGCAACAGTCCTTGAACACTTAATCAGTGATTACATGCCACACTATTACATTACTTTAAATGGTTTTAATATTAAAATAATTAATTGAAAGGAATATTAATAAAGTTATTACGCAAAAATAAAAACAAATTACTATGGTGAGGTATAATACTTGTCTATTTTGCCTGCTCTAGGTTAATATTTAAAAAAATAACAATATTGGTGATAGAGGCGAGAGTCCTGCCTATGGTACATTACACGCTGCCCTTAAACACATATGTATACGGGTGGAGTCGATTCAAGTCAGTAAATAAGAAAACAAAAAATGGTGCCTCAAAGTAGCACCTCTGGTGGTCATTCCTAGAACTAAATATAATAATATATTATTTTGGCTGGAACTTTAAAAATGGTAGGTTCAATGTAAATAACTGACTGTTGAAAATTGGTGGGGGAGAGGGAATTATTCCAAGATGGCGACCAGAAACAAGATGGCCGCCGGAAACAAGATGGCGGACGCAGCACCTCACCCTGAACCCTGCGCTAGTAGCCCCTAAATCCATCTACTGAGGTATGAAGGACAAATTTTTCGTATTCACTCGCACAGCTGCAATCGCGCTGAATAAATACTTCAGCTTATGTAAAATTGTTGCATTAAAAGGAGGGTGTAAATAGACAGGATAATTTTCTCAACTGGGATAAACTGCAGGAAACGATCCTTTGGAGGATGGGGAGCGAAAAAAGTCAAGACATGCTGCAGGAAATACATGGTGTATATACACGCCTGTACAGTAGAATGCAGTGCAAGATATTCTGCCATGAAGTGTTCTAAGTGACCTCCACTGGCATATAAACATGTTCGTACACGGCGCACAGCAGTGACAGAGGATTTAGGTTCATTCGACTATGCGACTGACCACACCAGCCATTGTAGATGTTCTCTAGATCCCTCTCGCGGTAATGCGGAAGTGTCTCAGTGTTGCACTGCGTCCACACCAGGATGAGTCAGCAACAACAGTGAAGCAGATACCCAATTGTACCAATGTGTGAGTGCGCCATCACGCACATTACTCATGCCTTCTTGAGGGTGGAGTGCAGAACGGAAACACTAATAACACTGAGAACATGGTGTGGTCTGTCAAACATATTTAATCTCCTACTTCTAGTGGATTTACATCACTTTGATTGCATTTCCGGTCATACGTGACTATGGCCTTTTTTGCTCTTACAGGGGTCGATTCCAACAGTTTGTACCAATTTAGCAAAATGTGTAATTACATTTTGTCAATGTTTTAGCAGGTGTGCCGAGAGTGTGGTTTGTGGAGGGGTTAAATTTAAAGCGGAAAACATTACATAATTTTATTTTTGTGTCTATTTTCAGATTCATCGGACCTAAGCAGAACATGGACCTTGTTCACTGGAACAAGAATGGAATGGACAAAGTGATGAGATATCTCCGAAGGGTTTTGTGAATAAATAAAAATAATCTTTTTGTTTGTTTTACCTTAGTACTGAAATTACCAGGCCTTGCCTGTCATTGAACCCAGAGTATTCTGACTTAACGTCTACATGTTAGGATGAGTGAAGTTTATTTCATTCGAGGCGACAAGCCTTGCCTACCAAGAGTCCCTGCGACGTACGTTCGTGCCTAGCGGGTGCAACCACAGACACAACTTCCTAGCTTTCGCGTCCGTTCGTAGCCCGACATTTGCCACGGGCTGGCCACATTTCTCCCGCTGTGTGATCCCCAAAGTGCAGGCAAATTTCTCCAAGAACATGGGCTTTGCTCATTCGACGACAGTACTCTTGCGACATAGCTGCATGGTGTGTGGGCATGGTCCATAGCCAATCATGAAGCGTCTGCAGTAATTTATAATTTAGCCACTCCCTTTCCACTCACTTGATGTGTTTATTATGGCTTGCGCGCTCTTGGAAGCTTGTCTTTGGTCTTTTGCTCTAAAACCTAGAATGAGGAACTGCTGCTGGGACGACCTGAAGTCTGCGCTAGATGCCACTCCCTCAGCCTAGCCACCAGTGTACAAAATGAGATTGTTTTTAGTTTTGTTCATTAGTTTTGCCTTATGGTCCACTTCAGCTTCGCAATCAAGTACATGAATGTAAATGTATATTGCTTTGCTGGGTACTTGTTTAGGAAGAAAAGTTGTTCGGCCTATAAATAAACTGTGCTTTAGATTACTTTATGTCTGGAGCTACAACATAACAGAACATTCCATTTGATACCTATAAGTTTGGGTTTGTAGAGCACGTAAAAACTTTGAATTAATACATTGAAATTGTTTTGTAATATCATCTTGCAGAAATACGATCATATTTAGGTACAAAAAATGTGTAAACTGTGTAATTATTTATTCAACAAAAATAAGCAATATAAAAAAATAACACATTTTCAGCATAATTGAAATTTTGTTTGCTTTCACACTCTTTTTGTTTCATTAGTGCATACAACTAGAAACTAACCTGTATTCAAATATATTAATAAAATCGACTTCTTCTTATGTAATTGTTAAGTGCGAGAAGCTCTTATTTATTTATTTGGATGCACGTGTCATTCGCTGAAACAATGCGATAAATGACAACACTAATATCCAAAATTTTCGACTTGGTTATTATATTTTTGTTCATACTTTGCGGCATAGTCATCAGTTTCTTCGTAGCGAATCATCAGTTAGAGTATGTTTGTGAACGACGTATCTAATGTTTTTAGTTTCCATTTTAAACAATCGCATTTTTTCCTCTATAGTTCATAACTATTGCTCCAAACGTAAAAATAACTTATACATCATTCTATTCTGTACAGTACTGTATTGCGATTTGTAGACACCTAGGCTGAGATTGTATTGTGCAACCGCTCACTCCTCGAGGGCTCTACCCAAGACAAACTTTTAAAATTAACTCGAAAACCTGCTTGATAGAGTAATATTTTAAATATAAATTAACACACCCATAGTTCATAAAAACAGAACTTGCAAGACAGTATTTAAAAATTTTCTCTCTTCTGTTCAAATTAAGATACAATTTTAGTTTAATTATTATATTAATTAGTTGTTTTGTGGTGTGGGTCCCTAGGCTACAGTCCACATAGCCAGCATGCAAATGAGTCCATGACTTAACACTACATTTATACTGAAGATACAATTAAAGAAAACAAGGATATTCCCTCACATATCCCTGTTTATCGATGTTAATTCCATTAATGCCTCTGAGGTTGCTCTCGTACTACTAGTGCGATGTTGACATGGTAAATGGCGAACAAACTTGTAAGGAAAGAATGTTCCTTTTTACCGTATTACCTGCTATGTGGTGTGGCCCCTGAAGTCAACTAAGTTGGCCATCACTACCCTAGATTTTCAAAGCATTTTTAACCGAGAAAATTACTGATACTAACTGGCAAACATTCCAGAAAAGTACGGTTATTTTCTTTGCAGTTTTAAATTTTGTAACTTTTTCTATGTAAAATTATATAGCCCACAGGAAATATGTATAAAATAATTACGTACGATGAACACTTTTTTTTTTGGCTCTAGGTAGATAAAATAAGTTACGAGATTAGCCTGGATAGGGAACATTTTAAGCATGAGGCGATCAAACAGTCCTCGAAGAAAAGTTTTCATGCATCTAATAACTTAGTAGTACAGCTCCCTGCTGGAAAAATAACTGGAAGTTTGTAGTTATTTTTGCAGTCGTTTTAAACAAATAACAGCAATGTTGTTGTTATACAGCAAACATGCAGTTGCCAACTTCAGTTCTGCAGTCACTTAACTACATAATTGCAGTAAAATAACAATAAAAATGGAGGTAACTGCATTAATGTTGTTAATGGCCACAAAATTGCTGT
>PNEQ01007192.1:0-15355 GCA_003012365.1 Medauroidea extradentata | reverse complement strand
TACATACTGGTTTAACCAAGGTGACCACACTGCCTCACTCCCAATTACATACTGGTTTAACCAAGGTGACCACACTGCCTCACTCCCAATTACATACTGGTTTAACCAAGGTTGACCACACTGCCTCACTCCCAATTACATACTGGTTTAACCAAGGTTGACCACACTGCCTCACTCCCAGTAACAGATCCATATTACGGTGGCCACAGACTCATTCCTAGTAACCAGTCTAACAAAGTGGCCACAGGGCAGCATCTCACACTCTCCTCGTCCGCGGCAACAAAAACACATAAAACTCATCAGCAGATGCAGCAATATTATAAAAACATCACGATAAAACCAGTTGTAGTATCCATTTTTTAAAAAATAAAACTTATAGAGAAAAAAAAAAGGGAGTGGGTCATAAGAGTTTTGGACCAATTTTGCAATTTTTTGCACCAAGTCCATGTTCAGTAGTCTTTGATATAAAAAAGAAAGTAATGTATTTAAAAATAAATATAAATTAATAATATGATCAGGTATATTCCAAGAAAAAATAAAGATACCCAAGAAGGTAGTGTTGAACCTATCATCACAAAACTTTATATGGGAACAGCTGGGCGGCAACTATAACTAACAGCACTGCCAGCTCACTTGTGATTAGCTGAAACGAACAATTCTGCACCAATAAGAATTATGATCAGACTAACAAAATATGTTCCATTATTACCCACGTTGTGAAGTATTCAAAGCGACAATAACGGTTTTCAGTAAGAGTACAGTTTGTTTATCCACTCCAACAAAAATATCACTAAAATGAAAAAATATCACTAAAAAATCATAACACGTAACGTATAAAAACATGACACAAGAAGTTTATGAACTTACTCTGGTTACGCTGGGTAGCGTAAAACTTCAACTCCAGGTATTGAAAAAGTGATCCAAATGAAGTTTGCTTTTGATGTGTTGCCATGATCGGACAAATTTAAAGTGTTCAACAAACAACTGTAGCAGGTTAAGTTACGTAAACATAACTTTTTTAACTTCTTGTAGCATAACATACACGATAAGAAAAAATTATAGTGATTTTGAAACTGATTCTGCAATGCCGTTTGTTATCATAATAAAACCAAGATGCACGCAAGCAGTGCTGTGTACTCAGTTCACTGGCCACATTCAATTTCCTGCTGTACCAAGATGGCGTCCATAACAATCAAGGTCGAGCAAGTCATCACACCGTTGCCAGGTGCAACTGCATTTCCACCATTGCTGTATCTCACATTGTTCACTCTGCCATGCTAAGCAGATGAATGATGATTAACATGTGCGCTTGTACAGTATTTAGGTACTATTATGTTTACTTATAATTTTTAAATATCATTTTGCGCTGTATGTTGATGATTGTTGCTTGTGAATCTCTTATGAAAGTGCTCGTGACACCACTTGTAAATACTGAACATTTATATAATAAACTGCATACACAAACTGACGGTGCATTACAAAACACTCGTAATTATGAACGTCTCGTAATATCCCGTACTCGTAGTAGCAGGCTTACAATGTAATTGTTGGTAATTTTTTCTGTTTTGCACACTATGTTGGAATGTATGAAAATGACCACTATGAAGTGTAAGAAAGGGGATGGCAAGGCAGATGAGGGATTTTCTCTCGATAAAATATTGTGGAGCCAGAGAGGACATGTTGCCATAGGGATGATGTCCAAACTTTAAATCAAAAAGATGTGTTAAGTGGTAATTTAGTGTGCACCGCAAGCACTCATGGCTGTAATTTCTTGTAACTGCTTTAGATATTAACCTTTGCTGCTGAACTTTGTTCACCCACATACGAGGCTATGAGGGCGTGCAGTTGCAGAGGCACCCTTTCCTCAAGTTGTTTGCTGCACGTTCCACAACCTTTTTTTTTCTTCTTTTGTTAAATTTAAGTACCGAGTATTACATAACGCTGCAAGGCAATAGTGTTAGGCGGAGATTTGTAGTACTGTCCAATTGTTAAATTTAAAATAAAACCTAACGTTCTTTTTCACGACTAGTAATTTATTCATTTCAACATCTGTAACGACACACTACTGCATCGAGACTGCATGATCCAAACCAGATGAACAGCAAGAACCGAGATAATCTCAAACTTATACCGTATTTATCGGCATATAGGATGGCCCCGCATGTAAGACGAGTCATGGTTTTGAAGGTACAAAATCTTGAAAAAAGTAAATGACTAATTTTGAAATTCCCAACAGAAAAATATTTTTTTCCTTTGCCAAAAACATTAAAAATTTAGTTTAGATATTTTCAACACATTTATTACCGTCATAAAAAACATCATAGTAGACACATAAACAAATAACATTGGCAACTACTGCCCTCCGGGCGCCCAAGAGATAAGGAAATGCACAGTGGCGGCTGGCGACATAATCAGTTGCCGGCAGGTGTGTGCAACTTGGCAACGCCAGACTAAGGCACGCCGCGCACTACATGGCAACGTCGGGCTACAACAGATGCTTGCAAGGTTGTTGCGTTTCTGTGCGCTGTTGTCTGCCAGCCTAGCACTAGACGGTAGACACATGAATGTGTGGTACGGTACCTAGATCCTCGTTTTTCCGTCCGAGAGTTTTGTGCTTGAGAGACAAAGGATGTAAGCATGCGGACCTAGATTCTCGTTTTCTCCGCCCGAGAGTTGTAGGCTGGCGATTCAAAGTATTTCGGCACGCACTCCAGCTGCATCGATCGCAGCTTCGCTGAGAGGAAGTGTCTTTTATTATGAATGACTCTCGTCAAAATTTTTTACCGTAAATTTTATTAAAAAAACGGGGCACTCGTTTTCGTTTGTTACGAAAAATGCAATTCCTTGAAACATAATACACTAGACCCCCAATTTTACGAATCCTTATTTAACGAAGGTAGCAATTCTACGAATAAAATCTCAGGAACCCTAAAAAAATAACAAAATTCTATGACAAAAAAATTTTAAGGAATTACATTGATAATGAATAAAACATATATTATCTAATTCACAGCATTAAAATATGAATTGTAGAGTTGCAGTTATTATTTGATAAGTCACAATATCAAAAATAAAACAAAAATAGTGAAAATCCGTTAAAAAATGTGGCTGTGACAGCTTGAAAACCGTGCAGGACCGCCGCCCCTTGTGCAAAGCCAGCCGGCCTGTCTCCATCAACTACGACATAGTTGGATCCATATTGAGGTCGTACTATAGCCGCAAAGTTCCAGCGCATGCGCATATGCTCATTTAACTATAGTACAGCCTCCTTCTAGGCTGTTTCACGACGTCTTATATCTCTCTCGCCTCGCGCCGAATGTATTTAAGTTTTTACACGAACCCTATAAATAATAACGTGAAATTATTTTTTCTTTATTGGGTTAACACCATATGTACTTAAAACAATTAACTTGGCGCATAATTTGCTTAAAATGTGTTACTTCGTGTCGTGAAACGTGCATTACACAAGTGAGCACGATAATAGCGCTAGCTATAAGCTACGCGTAGAAACATTTGTCTCCACTCTCCACTACGGTTATGTCAACTTTAAAAATAAATAGACAATCGTGTATTATGTAATCCCGGAAATCCTAATTTATTTTTACCCCATATACTGGCTGTGAAAGTGATTATTTGCAAGCAGTTATACATGTAATTCTCACAATTTTAGGTAAGAATGTCACAAAATTGCTTTTTTAGAACATTTTACGTAGGTACATGCTACGGTGCCGCTATCTTTCATCTTGTGAACGTTCGTACAGTTGCGCTTTGCGCTATCTGTCCGCTCTGCATGCTACTTATATGTACATTCGTGTACAATTCATCAAACGTCGAAGGATTGTTTTACCGTTAAGTTATATATTACTGCGCAATGAATAAATACATCTGCTTTTTCCTTCTTTTTTTGGTGAATAATTTACAAGGGCATTGTGCTAGTAACGAATGCCTACTTTTTTTCCATTGAACGCTACGCAAATTGGACTATTCGCTCACAAGAAGGCACTCGACAGCTCGGTTTTCTCATTTTTTTAGGACAAGGGTCGGTCATATTTACTGTTCAGCGGCGTTCTTTTAATTGTATGACATCTTCCTATTGATATAAATTTAAATTTCAACTATCACTTGAGTTATTTTTTCGTTAAATGCTACGGAAGTTGGGCTATTCGCTCGAGAGAAGACACTCAGGACAGATTTGTGAATCGCGATTTTCTCATTTTTTGGGGACAAGGGTCGGTCATATCTACCGCTCAACAGTGTGACGTCTAGCTGCTGTTATCAATTTATGTTTACATTATTAGGTTAATTAATTTCCCACAAAATGCTACAGGAGTCGGGGCCCGACTAGAGACACTTTGCACAAGAAATGCAATTTTAAAATTTTATGTTACGGCAGGGGGAGGGGATAAGTTGCTATCGATTTTACGAAGGTAGCGATTTTACGAATGTGATGAGAGGAACTGTGAGTATTCGTGAAATTGGGGGTCTAGTGTACAACTCCACAGCTTACAGCTTAGCTTTCAAACAATTTTTAGGTTACCAAAAATTTTTTTGCACCTTCATACATGACGAGTAGCAATTTTTGAAAACCAAAAATACATAAAAATTGTTGTTTTATATGTCGGCAAATACAGTGTAAACTGCAAACAACCTACACATTGTCGTATACAAAGTGAGAGAAACCTAGCGTATACATATAATGTAAGAGAAATGTAGACACAACAAAGCCGTAACATAAAATGAAAGAGAAACTTACTGGGTTGGCAAACCTCACTTCAGGGATCCACATGGCACAGACAACATGAACCCAGGCCCCTTTATCTGTCTGCTTGAATGCCCCACCTTTGTTGGGGCAGAGTATACAGGAGACGGCACGCGACGGGGACTGCAGGCAGCGCCTACACAGCCACTGGCCCTCTGGGATGTACGGCACGCCGTAGCAGTCCTGCCACAACAGTCTACCATCACCAACTGACCATCTCACTCTATAAAGTCAACAAGCACATGCTCAACTGTGCCATTCTTAGCAATATACATGAAACACAATGAGATGCAATAATTACAACATGTAACATCCCAACTCTTGATACAGATGAGAGACTGAACGTTTTACCAAAAGCTCAACAACAATCCAATACTGAAAGCAGAAAATGCACTAAATTAGTAGAAATATAACTTTTTGAAAAATTCTAACAAACCTGCTGTTGTCAAAAAGTGAAAAATCTCTAAAGTGCTAACAAGAGGAAGGAGTCTAGAGGAAGGAGTCTAGACGAAGGTTTACCTGGTGCACAGCCAAGTTGCACATGTCGCAGAAGAGGATGGCATTGGAGGCATTGCACTCGCCACCAGTGCAAATGCAGCAGACAGCATCATCGTCACCAACAGGTGGGTCCTCCGCCTCGTTGGACTTGTTGCGTCTCTGCACCTGCACCATCACAGCGGCTACGTTCTCCCACCTC
Source organism: Medauroidea extradentata (assembly GCA_003012365.1). NCBI lineage: Eukaryota > Metazoa > Arthropoda > Insecta > Phasmatodea > Phasmatidae > Medauroidea > Medauroidea extradentata. The sequence continues at coordinate 9,899 of PNEQ01007192.1, read as the reverse complement.
GATGCTGTCATACACACAGCAACATTAACTACGCACAGCTGTTACCCTCACATAATAAACTCTGCCCTCGACGTTCAGCATTCCACTGGCATCGCACACTCATTGGTAGCATGCTGGTCTATTGTAACCATCAGTGCCCTCCCTTTCGAGCCTCTGTGTATAACACAGTGGCCCAACATTCAAATATTACTGTCACATAAACCCATTTTTTTTATCTTATATTTTTATTGATATAAACTTAATACAATATTGCCCATCTCATTTAGTAGACACACACATTATATCCAAGGAACAAAAAAAAAAAAAAGTGGTGGAAATGTTAACACGATAATAACATAAGTACTCTTCTAGGTTACTGACAGTACAGCCTTGAAGAGTAGTGAAAAAAAGTATTTGTCATGTACAGTACACACACATATGTGTATATAGGTGGTTCAGGATAAACTGAGCAGTTTTGAAGGCCTGGTTACTATTTTCCTTTCAGATAATTTATATGTAGTTTCCAACCACATTCTAATATAAACAAAGCGTTATAAGGAACAATCTAAATGTTCAGGCCATGCTGATTGCCTGAAGTTTGAATTTGCCGCCTCTTGCCCTTGGGTTGTGGTGGCGCTATCTTGGGCGCCATCTTGGAGAGACAGTCGCTACAATGGAGTAATCATGGTGAGCCACGCGGTGCTTGTGCTCGTCGTTTTGTGTTACGTTTTGAATACAGTCCACTTTCGTGTTCGCCGAGCCCAGACACTAAGTTTACAGGTTGTACAGTGCTCAAAAGTTTACTACTGAGGTCTAAATAAATATCAGTTTTTAATTATAATTCTAGACAAGATGGTCTTCTAAAGTGCTCATGTTACAAAAAAAAAGTTAATAAAAGAAACACACACAGCACCTCACATATCCCCACCTACACACGCCAGTGGCAATGCAATCAGCTATTTCAAGGCTATGCTACACCAGTATTTGCTTCTGAGTAAAATGTGTTAAAAGAAAATTACATAGTCTCTGCAATGGTGAGATGCCAGTGTTCGGTTGGGTAAGATTGAGTTAGATTAAGAAGGGTTGGAACAGGCACCTTTCATCCTAATTTTGCAGGCAACGGAAATTATAATGCGCACGCAACATTAGTTTTTACAAGCTGTTTGCCTCGATAGTGTGACATTTTTTATGAAAGCAATCATTTATATCACTAGACAGATGCATTCTGAACGTAAAAATACCACGGAGAGGTATCTTCCACCTTTCGTCGTAACGAAACAATCCAAAAAAAAAATAAATAATAGTGTGCGCTTAACGTCAGTTTGCACAAGCTGTTTGCCGCAATATTGTAAAATTTTTATGTAATAATAATTTATTTCAATACGCAGACACCTCATGGAAGAAAGGACACTATGAAAATTTTCTACACCCTTTCGCCAGCAAAAAATTAAGCATAAAATTGCCTACAAGATACTTTCTAGCAAACACAACTTGAGTTTCCGCCAGTTATTTGCCAGGATATGATAATACAGTTTATTGAAATAATTAAACTGAACACCCCGACGCATCCTCAATTAAAGGATACCCGGAAAGAGCATCTATGATTTTTTATTAGCTCAAAATGAAACACTTACATCATCTGCAATGTAAATTTAAGCGCCACAATGTCTGTGTTCACCAACTACCGGTATTTGCGAGGATATTATAATGTTGATTGAAATAATCATATAGCTGCCAACCTCAAGGATTCAGAAATTGTACAATTTTTAAAATGAGTAAAATTGTGTGTAAACAAAACGCAGCATTCACATACTGTGTATGTGTAAATGTCATCTAACTAAACTTCTTTAGCTATTTTTTAATAAAATACTACACTGTTGAAATGTCAAAGTGTTGCATGAAAAATAAATTATAACTTGTTGAATAGTTAATCATATACCATAAAATTACTAATTACTAAACTGTAAGAAGGATAAGTACACTATCAGAAGGTGGCAACACCTTTACCGTAAACTCTAAGAAAGAGACAGGAACACAGTACAGTACTGTAAACAAACATCTTACACTTAGATGAAGTTAGGGAGCACGTTACCTGGAAGTAGGACTCCTTCTCGAGACGATCCATCAGCAGTTCAAAATCATCATCAGACACCTTCTCAAGTCCCTTCTCTTGTCGAGCCTCGTTGACCAAGTCCAGCCACGCGCAGTCTTGTTCATCCATCTCGTACTCCACATCTGCATCCATTTCCTCAGCTGGTCGCTCCACAAACCTACAGTTCCAGAAACAGCAGAACTCTGTTCAAACTGCTGGAACGCCAACAGACAACAGTTACACTTACCGCAAGCTACCAACAAGAGCCTGTGCTACCTACAGACATGCTACACTGGCACTGACAAGCATTAAAGGCTGTTCACTATAAACTGAGCACTCAGCACAACTTGTAATTACGTAATTAATAATATGTTTTATTGGGCAAATATATGTTAACTTTTGAGAGTGTTGAAATGTTTACATTGGTTTTTAGTCACACTGAAATTTTTATGTTAAAAATAATGAAGATGGCCACGAAACAGCTGAAAACAACTTCATGCAGGCCTCACTTTATCGTGAACGGCCTACACTGTAACACTACTCCTAAACAATGAGGAAACAGATAACTGTTTGGATACAGTACCATTTTATACATAATAATGCTTACAAGAGGTATGATAGGAGAATACACGGAAATTCTCGGTAACATCTCTAAGGATCACAAACATAACAAGTCTTAACAGAACCAATAAATAATCAGGTCAGTCGATAATCGTTTCCACAATCAACCCAAGCACCTAATACATAGTTTTAGAAAGGAGAGCAGGAATACCCCTATAACGAAACAAAACGCGAAACACATAGTTTATATTTAGTTCAAAACTATCGGAGTCCTCCCATTTGGCATGTAAAAAGGGTGGTCAAATGTGCCGACTTAAACGCACAAGTCCACTACACTTCCATAAATGGTATAAATCGCCATTATGTCCCTCGATTGGCTGCTTATAAATTACATATTCTTCTTACCTTCTCCGTCGGCCGGCCATTTCGCTATTTACCTCGTTACTATCTCCTTGAAGACCAGTCTTACTCACGACGATCCATAAAGAAGACGCCTACCCCGAGACGTCATAGTTATCCCACTGCGTGCAATATTGGTTAAACAAATATCTGGACGTCTTATTTAGTAGTGACGTTCGATGTCCGACCTCTTCCCGCAATAACTCAAGCAGGTCACCTCACAGCGACAGTCTCAGTTACTTGTTTCGCCGCACAGCTTGTAAAGTTCCACTCGTTAGACCCAGCATGTTACTCTCCCGCACCGTCGCTCCTCCTTTTATATAACCACCATCCTCTCCCCACTCTCTCCCTCCTGTCCGTCTCTCCTCCAGTCCCAAGATGGGAGTCAAGGGAAGGGAGAGAGGGGGAACATCGAGACCTTACGGTCAAAAGTACAAAGGAAAGACCACTAGCACACAGAACCAATGGAGGACACAAACAGTCTTTCCATGGGCACAACACATGTATTTACTTGAAAATTTTTGCAGAGGGACTTCAAAATCCAGTACAGTATTTTTTTTGTTTATTCATCTCCAAGATCCACAATCTTGAACATACACACACATTTTGGTTTCAACCCTTAGTCTAGTCAAATAATGTAACGATTTGAAACACTCTTCTCGTGTAGGTAAGATCCATCACAGCCAATTGTGTTATGTCACACTTGAAAATCTAACAGGTTAACAAGTTGTCACATTGTCCATTACAAGTGGCTTACAAATTAACTCAAGAAAACTTAAAGGAAAGACCACATAAAATCAAACTATTTAATAATATGTATTCCTTTGAATGGTTAAACGTTCTCCTGGTTTGATTTTTCTTTCTAATTATTATTCAAAAACAAGTTTTTGCCAAATTGCAAAGCGTGAAGCTCACAAACCATAAGAGATAGAGCACTGGTTGTCTGTGGAATCCACCTAGTAAAACCCTCTCACCCTGCGAGGAGAGACTACATTGATTGAAGGGGTATGTTTTTTATAAGATTTGAAATTGTTGCAACCGTACTCCATGCATAGATTTTGGGTTTTTTTTTTATCTAGGAATGTGAGATCAGTGAGCATGGTACCTCTCAAAAATATCTCCGAACAATTTCTCCCAACCTTGAAAAATCTTAACGCAAGGATTCAAAGTCCGGACCTCACTTTTTCCTTCTTACCGGAGTATCTCCTACATTTTTCAACGTACAATACTGCAATTTGATACAGGTGTACTTTTTACAACACTCTCACTGCTCTCCAAAAGATTTTGCTAAAAATATTAATTTGTGGTTCAAACTCAAGACCTCAATGAAAAAAATAATTTTTTAGTCTAAAACACCTCCATCTATTCAAAACTTTAAATCACCTAACTTATAAATATTTCTGTTCCTTTTACACTAGTGCACCAATTTTCTTTTAAAGATCCCTACCTGTTTGAAAGTGAATAATTTTTCTACTTTTTACTTTGGCATTTTCTGTCCTTTTCCATACTTATCAGTTATCATAAGGGCTGACGGCCAGAAGCAGCTGGAGAGGCTCATTGGTCCTTTTATGCGAGGCCGAAGGCCCAAGAAAGAGGAACTACAGGCTGAAATAAGTGCTGACAACAAGGGCTAAGAACCTGAGAAAGGGGAACAGCTACCAGCGAATTTTGCAGGCCTGCTCTACGGTTTACTTTATTAATCAAGGTATTCATGCATAAAACTGAGGTTTTTGTAAAAATCAAGTACGTACTTTGGAAAATCGAGGCAGGCTTAATTCAACTTCTCTCATTTTCTGGATGTTTCAATTGTTTTGAAGGAAGACCTCACAAAATTGTTGTAGGCACAGTTTACAAAACTGCGATTGAACTATATTTTACATACCGAAATTAACATCAGACTTATTGACGCAGCTACCAATGACTAAATGATATACCAACCAATGTCGAAACTTTCTAGCAGCGTTATTTAAGGTGCGAAACGAGTCTGCTCTACCACGTTAATGTTTTCTGTCAGAACGTACAAACAAAACACGTGTGACAATATTCAATACTTCTACTCTACTAAAGTCAGCAGACAATAAGTGCCATTCACTGAAACATTAAATTTATGTAAAATACCTTTTTTTTCTTAATTGAATTAAAATCTTTAATAACAGGCTGTATGCCCTATTTCAACATTGGTTCGTCAGGTGTTAGGTACGATACAACAGGATTCAATAGCTTAGTAATTGGGGACATGAATAATTTAAATTCATCTTTCAAAATTTGATATAAAATACAGTCGGGAATTTAAAGTAGTCATTAGTTTATTTTCCTGGCTTGTTTGGATTCAAATTGACCACAGTAAAATTTTAATTAATTTTGTTGATATAACCTTTTCTTGTATTTTTCCTTATTTTTGAGTTTTGGCAATTTGTAATAGTTAGTAAATTTTTCCTAGTGAAGTAACTTCTTGTGTTGCAAGCTTCTCCAGGCTGTAGGATTTCCGGCATTGACGTTGTGGTTGACCGCTTGCTTCATGGAATTTCTTCATGACGTAGGTTGTTGACGTACGTTGGTGAGCCATCGCAGGGGGTTGCTTCGAGTACGGCCCTGCGAAAGTAGTTCCACTGTTGCGCACCTTTTTATCCCCAATTACTGTATTTGTGTTAATATTCTTTATTATTTTGATCTAAAACCTATAGAGTCAATTTTTGAAACCTTTACAATTTAAGTTTATTTTTCATGTTTACATCTTAAATTATATGGTCATCATAAGATAAACAGAGATGTTTAACAGACGTGCCGCCATCTAGTTTTTTAGTATCTCAACCTCTTTAATAGATAGAATTTCTTCCTTTGCTTGCTGCCACTTGACTCGCCACAACAAGGAAGTTTACTTGCGGTAGACATTATCAGAAAACAGTCTGCACACTGAACTGCTAGCATAGGCTATTATAAAGGAGACTAACACCCTGCTACCCCACAACTCTCGTCAACCATTAGTGTCATGTGTTATCTATGTATGTGTCACTAGACTGAGCAGAAACTGTGCTGACGCTGACAATTGGAATTTAATCTTTCCTCAGGCTCCATGTATTTTCCCACGCCCCTGATTACATGTACTGATATACAGAATTACGGATACAGAGTGCCCCACTGTATAATCAAATTGAGACATCACCTGGCCTCATAATATAAACACTGCAAATTTTCACACTTCCAGCTGCACATTAGTTTGTCCTATGGCCATTAAGTGCACTGATCAACAACCACCATTTGACAATAGACTTCAGCGTAACACCTGATAAAGTCTCTAAAAAAATTCTTTTCATTATACAGGTTAAGTTTTATTGCCTTTTGTCGAAAAATATAACTAAATAAAATTAAATATTAGATCCATTAAATTCGTAGACACGTCTTAAGAATGAAATGTAGAGATATTTTTCAGCTCAGCTTGCAATTGAAGGTAAACAATGGCGATGATTGAGGCCAGCAACAAGTCTGCTGTGTTGCACGCCATACAAATGCAAAAATTACTGTGGATCGTTATAGCAGAGCAACGAAGCATTGTCTCTGTTTTGTTTCTCGCCACCAGCACATGCTGTGCTCTGAGTGTATAGATGCTCTGTCATCTACAGGACAAAAAGATCCAGACGCACATTGCCTTGGCACAGCTCAACATGGTCCAGCACTTGCAAGCGCGGCACATTCCAGAGGGCAGCCACTCGGCAGCCACCACAAGCTGTTAAGCACATATGGCCATTTCCTAGGCTGAGGCTAATGCCAGTGTGGCGCGTTTATTGTTAACTACAGTAGAGTCTCGTTATAGCGAAATGTCACAGTTCTGGGTTCGAACTTCGCTATAGCAGTGTTTTCGCTGTAGCCGAATTTGGCAGATTCTGACCCCTACACCCAAAAATTGCATTAAAACTGACTTTAATCTTATTTAATTACAAAGTAGTACATTATTTTAAGGAAATTAAGGTTCAGTTCAACAGGTAAGTATGCGCTGGTAACAATCATACCCAACAAGTATGGGTGCAACTATTCGCTATGTCAAAACGGGCCAAAAACTCAGCCGCATCATGTAAGTATGGCTATCAATCGCTGGACCGCCTCAACGGTGTCCCGCACGCGCGGGCCCGCAGCAAGAGTGCACGTGCCGGCAGAGTCAACATGATTAGATTACACTGCCGGCTGCTGGAGACCAATGGATTGCCGTTGTGAAATTGTGTTTCACCATTCGAACCTTGAAGAATTCAGCATTGTTAAAACTACAGTATTCCCACAATTGGAATATACTATCGCTGACTGCATCAAAATTTTAGATAAAATCCAACTCGGTTTTGGAGATACTATACAGTACAACTGACGTTGCTATTCTGTCTGATAATAAATTAACGTGTCGGGTTTGTTTGTTTCCTAGACGTGTTACAATGTTTATCAAAATGTGAATCATGCAGTCTGAGTGCCTTATCCGCGGTTTTCAGAAACGTTGGTAGCAAATATTTATAAAAATAATTTTAAAAATGCTTATGCTGATCCCAGTGCGCCACGTCTCTCTAGCCACCCATACGCATTATTCGTTCGCCCAGAACACGTTTTATTTGCTTATTTTACAGAGATTTAAATGAGTTTTGGCCTTTCACGTGCATTTTGTACTCCCGCAAATATCAATTTACAGTAAAACCCTGTTAAGATGTTTTAAAGGGACCTTACTTCCCAAACTTCGTAACTGGGAAAACATTTTAACTGGGAAAACTGATTTTAAAACTTAAGTCGTTACCATTGTAGGTCTAGTACAATTTAATGTATAGTGAAAACCCTTATTTACTCTTTTCAGGAGGACAGGGCTAAAATGTGTAAATAATGGGAAAGTGTAAATTAAGGGAAATCTCATAACTCATTCAGATTACCTTATTCAGTACTTTTGTTTTAATGTTGTTAAAAAACTCTCTTCAGATAAAATCGAAGAAACAGTATCCATGCAAGCAATGCATTTATCATATTTTGTCACATAAAACTTGGTACAGTGTAAATTACAAATATTGGAATTGAATATACAGTACTGTTATGGGAAGATTCATGGCATATGCACATACTATTTCAAGAGAACATCTTGGAATACTAAGAGAATTTTTTTTTTTCGTTCGGTTAACACTGTTTAGCATTTTAAAAATATTTTGCAATGCTATCACAAATTTAGACAGTTACAGTACACATTTGAACGGGAATGGAAAGTTCTTTATTCAGGTCAACAAATGTTTCCGAACTCGTCACACTTCTCCATGATAATCAATTTTTGTTTAATCGAAAATGTATATTTTTTCCCACAATATTACAGTTGTATAACCATCTAAACACGCTGCACTACAATGGAAACGACTTTAAAACACATCTGTTTATAACGTAACACTTTCAAACACGTTTCACAAAATTGAGAAAGTTACAATTAGCGCAAACAAACAAAGACAAACGAATGCATGTAAAGAGATCAATGTTGCTAACATGGGTACATCGATCAATAGCGTTCCAGACAATCGATAGTGCTAGCAACGGAAATTCTCTTGCCGCCATCTTGAATATATTGTGCCTTAAGCGCAAGTATCACATGCGATTACGGTCATTATGCTATGGCTGTGCACGTGATCAACTTCACTGTGATGTTTCATTTGAACACAATGGCGGATTGTACTGATTTGTGTTAAGCTCATGTGTTGGCCATCCTGAGTGTACCTGCTCACTAACGTCTGTGGAAAGCTACATCTCAAGTTAGTTATCTGTGATGACAGTACAAAAACGTAAATAAATGCTGAAATATTCTTGCAATTTCCGTTGTTTGTTTACTGAAGTATTATTAAAAAAATTCTGTTTTTTTTTTTTTTTTTTTTTTTTACTAAAGTTAACGGTATTACACGGGAAATCTGGCACGTGGCAAAACATAAAATAAGGGAAATTTAATCACGACTCTGAAGACAAAAATGATGGGACCAAACGAACCGAACGACTCAACTGGGAAAATGTATCTCGTAGGAACGCCTTTAGAGAGTTTTACTGTATTTACTAAATGTTGCCACAGGTTATTTTGTTAGTACATAGTACATAGGACACAATTACTGTATATACTTGCGTATAGTGCGCCCTCGTGTATAGTGCGCACCACGATTTTTGCAACAAGTTACAGGGAAAAAAATTTTTAGTGCCTGGCTAGTATGTGAAAAAAAAACACGGGAGGCAGAGCTGAGCGAGCGGTGAAACAGCACGAGGAGGGACGCTATGATGGAAGGGTCAAGAAGGAGGAGGGGAGAAAGGAAACGTAGCTGGTAACATATAAAAGAGAGAGGAAAGATAACATTAACACTAGTTATAAGTGTGAAGGCAGAGAGGGTGGCGGCAAGCCAGGAGGGGTGGGGTGGTTTGTCTCTCTTCCAAGGTCGCTTGCTGTCTGCCAGCCCTAGCCTCGCACGTGTGTGTCTTGGCTTGCTCTGCTGTACCAGCCGCTTCCAGCATGTTCCCCCCCCCCTCTCTTCCACAAAATCCTACGATAACATGCCGTGACTGCAGCAAGCTTGCCTTTTTTATCTCTCTTGGTATGTTTGACAGGGTGGGGAAAGGACAAAAAAAAAGAATGACACTCTTTTTTTTCTTCCTTCCTTTCCCATGAAACGATAGCTGGTCACGTTTCCCGGGTGGTGGATGGGGAAGGGAGAAAAAACTGAAAACAACGACGTCTTTTTCTTTCTTTCTTCCCTATGGAACGATAGCAGGAGGGGAAAGGGAGAGAAAACGAAAAGGAAGAGTAATGATGGAGTAACCTGGCTGTGAGAACGTTCTCTCTCTGCCTTCCACAGTTGACACCCATCTGTTTACCACTATAAATTCGGCC
>PNEQ01007191.1:0-15355 GCA_003012365.1 Medauroidea extradentata | reverse complement strand
TCCAGGTTGGTGGCGTGATCCCCCCTGACGGGGATAGCACTGGGGTGCTAAAACAAGAGAGTTATGTTTGCCGTCATATACTGGGAGTTTCCGTCAAGGGGGCACTTTCCTACCAATGGATGGTCGTTTTCTGGGTCCGAGGCACATATTGCGTCCACTCGACGTCGCGGGGGCGGCGTCTAGGCGCCGCTACCTCGTCTCGCACGTGGGCGGGTGCGTTCCAATATGCACAAGCCGCCAGGCTTGATGCGCACGACGGGCTCAGATCAGGGGAGGTCAGGGACGACCCGCGTCAAGGTCGTGAAGCGGCAAGCCATTAAAATACGTACCTCAATGTTATCTGTATTTATTGTTTAACACTGTACTCCGTACACTATCCAATCACAGTGGTGCGCTTAGCGGACCGGTCTTAGGCCCGACCGGTGGGCTACGCTGTTTGTAAAACACCATGTGGGTGACTGACAAATTACGTTATGTCCCTGGGCAGTTGAGTTGCAGGTGTCGAGGGGCAACTCCGGGCCAATGGAAATAAAATTAATGATTCCCAGATCTAGAACTGAAGCTATTGGTACACTAGTTATTATACAAAGTCTTGAAGGGCCCAGAGTGACTCGCGTCAGACCGCCTTGTTCCGCAGCTTAGCACCAACTGGCGATTTCTTCCTGTGCTGGTGACCTCGTCCGGCCGAGTGCAGGAAGCAACCGCCAAAACACGAATTACACTACAAAATACAGGGGCGAAGGCCCAGAACACTTAAAAAATACGAACTTGCTGGTTAGTGTCCCAAATTTGCTATGTGGTAAAGTTTTTATGATATTTATTTACTATGAAGAATACTGACGTGAGCCCACATACGAGCCCGAACCGACAAGAAATATTGAATTCCGCTCTTTTAGTGTCTAATTTTAAATGTTTATTTATTTATTTCAGCCACCTTTGTACCCCATTCATGAGTATAATATACTCTAGATGCGCACTTGGTCGGACCCTTTCCCGTATGTGCAAGCCATACTGCCGCCTCTGACGTTCCGTGATCATGGGTCGTGTTGCGCACGACGGGCCAAGTTGGATGAGGAGCGCGGGCGACGCGCGACAGCTTGTACACAAATTTGTCGACATAAGACCAGTGTAGGCGATATTCTGCGAATAAACCTTTAGTTTTAAACAAAGAAAATACATTGTTATCCGAGCGAGTCAAACTTATGAGATCTACGGAATAAAAATAAATACCATTAAAGACATACTATCAACATGGCGAACCGTACGTAGAAAAAACGTACATTTACGTACCTTATCTTGTATATACATATCTATGATGTGGTTATTTTTGTTATGGTAGTTCAGTGAAAAATTTGTAGGATAGAACATTTATGTATTAAAACTTTGTAAATTCTTGATAAATTCACTATTACCTAATTTGAAATTCAGTACAATGAGTGAAGGAAGGAATCCACTTGAAAGATTTTTCAATTCTGTGTACAATATAATCGATACTCCAGTTACATTTGTAAAAGGTTTGTGTAGAAGTTCTATTCTGTTAATTTAATTTCTTGTGGTTGGGCGGGTATCGAACCCGCATCGCCTACGTTGGTGTACAGAGATGTGGCCGCCTGACCACCGTCACCCCTGTAGTAGCAGTGCATGATTAGTTTTATACCCACACAGACATTGGAGAACGCCTCTCCAATCTACCCACAGATACGTCGGTCATTGTGTTTCGGGAAACGGTTGACCGGAGGGTGTTTTACCAAGGCTACCGTTTTGGTTGTAACATATTATGTTCTTTCATAAACAGGCATCAAACCACGATAACGTTGCTGGTACGAAATGCCATACGCAATCTCGCATGCTTCATTTTTCTACAAAGGGGGTTGATTCGTACCAATATGTCATCTGAAAACATGTCTTTTTATCATCCAACGTGTCACCTTATACTTTTGTGATACCTCCAGTGGTTTTAGATGGGTTCATGAAAATTGACTCTGCACATACATTTTCACGTGGTCGTAACGCCCTTAATGTGGTTTTCTGGCCCGGTCTTCAGGCACAGAAACAGTTACGGGAGCACCTGCAGTCTGTGTATGCTATGGTTTCTTATGTCACATTTGCTGCGTTGGTGTATGTCCTAAATACTTCTTTGGTATTCAAGTATTAGTCAACAAATGAGGTAGTAATAAAGAATGTTGTAAGTTAAATATTGACTTCAAGTGTTATTTCGTGGTAATATGAGGAGCCCAGAGTAATAAAAATCTATGCCTGTAAATGAAATGGCAAATATATGTGTGAGAGAACACTTTTAAGTTTGTTGTCTGACCGACAGTTCCTCCTGCTTTTCTTCAAATAATTGCAGTAGAGAATTTTATTTTTCCAGAAAGAATAGTTGAGCCGAACCAGCAGAAGTACAACTGGTACCATCAGAAGTTCAGAAGAGTTCCAACGATAGACGAATGTTACACAGATGACATTGTGTGTTTCACTGAGGCCAACGAGCAGTTCAAGAGGGATAAGTATGTCTTTGTTTAAATTAAACCGTCACAAAATGTAGTTTTATCGAAAATAAAAATACTTTGTATGAGCACGGTTGGTGTGTTCAGGTTAAGTCTTAAGCTTAGATGGGGTTAACTAGACATCTTTTTTTTTTCTTGGCAGGAATTATTTTATCATAAAAAATATTTATTTATACCAGAGAGATGCTCAATGTTAGGATACAAAAAACTCTTTAAATACGATTTTGCACATAGAAATAAAAATATTTCCGCGGAGGACCCCCAAACTCCCTACTTCATAGAGGGTTATCGGTGTTCCTACACCAGTTGCTTCCCTTCACCTAAACTTCACGCCTCGCTACTGCTCTTGTGAGGGGGAAACTTGGTAGCTCCATTGTGGTGACCATTCACGCCATGCTACGCAGTTTGTTTTTCATTTTCGTGCACCATTTGTTCACAAACAATTATATTGGTTGATTTTAGCTTATTTTCTTAACAAACTTTGTGATACTTTGGATGCAAAATCTAAAACATGTAACGTTTATTGCTGCCAAAAAAATTATTTACAAATTATGAAATATGTGTGACAAAACAATGCAGGGATTCTTTGATACGAAAATTGTGTTGCTAAGAAAAAAATTCATTATCACTGTTAAAGTATTGGGTTTGGCCTTAACCCTACCACCGGGGTCCCTGCAATGCTTTTAACAGACACTTTTCTCAAGAGAAATGTCAAAATCAGAAAAATTTAAAGTTTAAAGACTGCTCCAAGACACAAACTTTGCCTTTAAAAGCTTCACGTTACGTACAAAGCTATTTCCTCTTATAACTCCATACTGAGCAGATAATGAGAAATGTAATATTAAGGGTGCCACTTGCTACTCGACCACTACAACTAGATCCACGGGAGAAATGCGAACTACCGCTGTGTTGTCCTTGACCACAGCACCAGCCATAATACTGTGGCACAGGCAGCTGGCTTAGTTTTTGCCGCACTACGTCTCCACTGACTGTGTACCATGAACTCATGTCAGGCGCATTACTTTTCCTCTCCCTGTATCTTGTCTACCTGCTACTAGCACCAAGCTTCTTCCCCCCACGGGAGGGAGGACAAGTTGTCGCGGTTGAATAGTACCTGCATATAGACGACCTTGAAAGTGTGCATCAAATGCTGTATCGCTTCTTTGAGCCAAGCTCAGGAATAGCATGCAAGGTTCCCACCACACAGTTTTTACTCTGGGATATTGAGACCACTGGTCCCTATAAATGCTGTTTTAGTAAGCTTAATTTTTTAAATCCTGAAAGGCAGCAGATATCGCAAAACCGTTAAATAGAAATGTTGGAAATTGTTTTGACTATGTAGCCTAATATTTTCGAAACGTAAGTTAATATAATTTTGGCTAGTTATTGACTTTAAGAAAATTTAATTTAGTTGATAATTATCCAAAATTATATGAACTTATGTTTCGAAAAAAATTAGGCTACATAGTACAAACAATTTCCAACATTTCTATGTAATGTTTTTGCTTTATCTGCTCCTGTTCAGGATTTAAAAAATTAAACTTGCAAAACAGCATTAATAGGAACCCGTGGCCTTAAGCGGTGATCATGTAATTTTATTGGTGGAATGTCTGTAGCAAAATTCATTACACGTCATAATCTGAATTCTACATACACCCGGTTAGTACGTTTCGAAGTACGGCAGTCTAAATAGAATAAGCGGTTTTTAGCCATGTTGGAGGGCTTAGAAACAATGTCTTTAAATGAGTTTAGAGTCTTAAAAATGAGGTTCTGACCTTGTCTGAAGTGTGTTTTCGCTGCGTACATTGTCCTAATAGGTACACATGAAATTGTTTAGTTGAGTAAACCTGTTTACAAACAAGCGTGACGAGGTGGCTGCCTTAAGCCACAATAATAATAAAAATTTACACAACGTGACAAAACAAAATTAAATTATGTGTTCCTGATAACACCTGTTTCATGGAAAGAACTGTACTACACAGGGTAAGTGTATCCAGCAACATAAAATCACTGCACCATTCCTTAGTTGTGAATAATTTGTGCATTATAATTTAATTTTAATCCTGCTGAATTTAACTCTCTATCTCTTGATTGTGATGTTTCTGTCATGTCACGAAGTATTTAGTTTTTACCCTGAAATAAGCTCTCTCATTCATGTAATTTAAATATGTATGTGACTAGCATCACAGAAAATGCAACTCTTTCTGATTTTACTGTGTAAACTTGCTGTGTGAAAGGAAAAGTACGACTGCCATCAGTCTTGGGGAATCACAGTTAGTTAAAGCTCTGCTCCTGCAGCAGTTTACGGTATTTGATTGGAGATTGTAGCGTGGGAAGACCTGTATGTTTATATCAGGGAGCTCAGAATGCTTGTTCCATCACGTACAGTCCCACAGCCACAGTAGCTGTACACCTCGCCTTGTCTGCAGACTGAGCTGAGCGAGTGAGGATGACTATAGAAATATTACGTATCTTCCTAGCTTGCAGCTACAGCAGTTCACATGGAGAAATATTGTTTCATTTAATTACTTCTCAGTTAACCAATTTTTGAGATACAGTATCTCTTGTATACAAAAAAATGTTCAGCATAAATTTTTGTACAAAGTCTTGCTATAGTTTGAATTAAAAATAACTGCAAATTTTTTAAGAAGTACATACAGTACATATTTAAATATTCCACTGTAGATATTGGAAATAAAACCAATGGTAAAATGTCTCGTATGGCAGTACATGTATTACCTGTAGGTGCAAGTAACTGAACTGGCGTGCAGTCTTCTCGTCAATAACTTGCCTCTGCGAGACATCGAGTGGCTACTGTCTTCCGTGACAACATTAAGGCCATCATTTTTTATTTATTTCAAAGAATTGCTAATAACTTAAATATTTTTTAACCAAATACTTTGAAAAAAAAAAATTTAGACTATGTACAGTCATACGATACACAATTCTGCCAGAGCGTTTTTTAAAACAATGTTCCGTTTTCTGGCAAAAAATTATTTTGCTTCATTTAGACAATAAAATATGTGTTATTTCAGGGGCAAAAATCTAAAAAAAATTTGGTGTATTGCAACAGAAAAATTCAGTTACAAACCTTGATATATAAGTGTTAAAACTACCAGAATGAATTTTTGATGTATTTATTAATTTGCATTAAAAAAAATAATTTCAAAACCATTGCAAAACTAAAGATCAAGGCCTTAAAGGTTAAAGTTGTACCCGCATATACCTTTTAAATGATTTTGTCCTGAGATGTTCATACCTAAAAGTGCTTGCAAGAACACAATTTTTCTTTATTTAGAGCAACGAGAAAATGAGCTTTAAAGATTTGTGAAGGTCATGAAATGGATGTTTAACATTTCATGAATCAGTGCTATTTGTAAGCAGACGTTACTCACACAAGAGGCAGGCAAGGTTGATGGGCAGAGATATTAAATAAATATTGCTTGATGCCGCAGCTCAGTAAATACCATTGAGAAGTCAGGTATTTTTAATTTTCGGACTGAAATTTATATATATAGGAGAATGGCGGGAAAGGCTGCTAGGCTACTAATTACAAATAAAACAGAAAGACTTGTGCACAAGTACTCACAGGATGGTACTTGCAGATAGAAACACACACACATAGGACGAACACATTTCTCCGCGGACGCGCGGTCACAACGTTTCGCAGACTACATCTGCTTCATCAGGTGAGTGGAGGCACACTGAAGTCTATTGGCCAGCGGTGGTTGGTAATCAGTACACCTAGCAGCCAGAGGGTGAACTAAGGTGCGGCGGGAAGTTTGAAATAAGGGTTTGTTATCTGAGGTTAAGGCCAGGTGGCTGTCTGGATTTTGTAATGTATTGATGTGCCAGTTCCCAGCGTCTTAATTCTGCTTTGATTTTGTTATTCAACTGTGGTAGAGCCCTCACCACTCTGGTTGTATAATAGGAATCAAAGTTGGAGTTATGAAGTGCTGCATGTGCAGCAAGTGGCTTCTCATGTGGATCAACCTCCGCTCCAGCTATGGCTTTTTTGGTGTCAGCTCTGTGGCCATTCATCCTCTGACTGAGAGTGTTGGTGGTTAGGCCGATATACTCTGCATTGCAGTGAGTGCACTGTAGCTGGTAGATGAGGTTTTCAGTTGCACAGTTGTAGCTTCCTGGTATGGAGTAGGTTTGATTAGTCTGTCTGCTATTGAATGATGTGGAAGGTTGATGTATAGCACAGGAGCCACAGTGTGGTTTATTGCAAGGGTGGGAACCCCTGGGGGTGGTTCTATCATCCGATGTGGTAATGGCTAGCAGTTTGGGGCGGACCAGTTTGTTACGGAGGTTGGGGGGACGTTTGAATACCAGCCTTGGTGGTTTAGTGAGCAAGTTTTGGGTGAGTGGTGAGGAGGTCAGGATTTTGTGCCCACAGTTCAGTATTGTTTTGAGTCTGTGCAGATCTTCGTGGTATGGGACAACCAGGGGGATTTCAGAATTGCCAAGCTTGGTTGAGTCGTCACTAGTTGTAGTGGCTCGCTGTATGTATGTATGTATGTATGTGTGTGTGTATATATATATTTATAAATGAATCCTTATTTCCCTTGGTGAAGCCATCACGCGTGAATGGATGGACTGATTTCACTTGGTTTTTTTTTTGTTATTGTCAGGGGAAGGTTCTTATTAAAAAAAAAAAAAATTAAAAATTGCACAGAAAATTAGAAAATTTAAGAGTACGTACCTATTTAAGAATACTTAACAACCATATAACCTTAGCGCTTTGGACAATATAAACATTTCACAAAGACAATGTAAAAAATCTGAATGTCGTTTAAAACAAATGCTTCGATCGGAGTTATTTTATTGATAAAAATAAATAAAGAAAACTGAATTTCTTAGTGTACATCATGGTTAGTTCAGACCCATTACGCCTTGAGGATGCTATAATTTCGTCAAATGTTAAACAAATATGAACTTTGTTTTCCATAATTTTGTCTACATGCTTCCTGTCCTAATGATGACTATTGGAATTGAATTGTTATAATTAATTAAAAAAAGTGTGTTTATTATTCTAATGCTTTATGATATGCAATATTCTTAGTATATAAATAGTTTTGTTGGTATTCAGACATGGGAACAGGCGACATATAACTGGCCATGTGAAAAACATGGATTTTCAAGAAAACAAACACTTAGCGACTGCCCTTGAGATTTATTTACTGACATTAATTATAACAATTCAATTTCAACAGTCATCGTTAAGACAGGACGACGTCTGTCGGGTCAGCTAATAAATTAATAAATTTGTATGCAGCTTATTGTTGTTATAAATGTTGACATTCCAGGAAAACAGTACATACTACTAGTCCTTGCAGTTTTATAACTTGGATTACATTAGGTTTGACGTTAAACATTCTGTTGTGACTGTTGAGACTGAACCCTCGCAGTAGTAGAAGTAGTTGGCACAGCAGGTAGAGCGTTTGACCTTTCATCACGGTGATCCGGGTTCGATTCCCGACTGGGTTATTCTCCAGTTTGTCGCACGTAGGAATTGTGCCGGACAATGCCGCTGGTCGGTGGGCTTTTCAGGGATCCCGCCCCTTCATTCCAGCGCTGCTCCATACTCACATCATGTTACCTCTCACCAGCGTTTAAGACCTCGATGTTAAGTGCTGACTAAAATCTGTTTACAATTCTTCTGTGGAGCAACTCTGCAGAAATTGTCAGTAACCATGTAATATTACTCAAGTTTGAATGAGGCCTGTAAGTTACTGTATTCCTGTGTTTACTTGACAGGAAGGTAGACAGCGCTATTCTGAATATTCTGAGGCAACGCTTTGAGGACTGTGTCATGTACGAGTCTCCAGATCACAAAGTGAAGTGCCAGCCGTTGTATGATCAGTACAATGAAGCTGCAGAGAACTGGTTCATTAAATGTAAGTATACAGTCGTGTTTTGTCACCTGATGACTTTGTCAATCAATTATCAATATGAATTATACGTACATGCGCAGCTGTGTTTTGCTTCTTTGTCAGGAATCATGGATGGTATTTTTCTAGGTACGATGGTCTGAGAAAAGCAATTTTTAGCTATTTGGAAGGGCCCTAAAACATGTTTCTAATAGGCATGCCATATTTTTAAACACTTATGTTTGATTATATTTTGAAGAGCATTTTCTTTTAGTAAGTAAACACATTAGGAATAACTTCAGCAGTTTTGTGCAGCACGAAACACGTGCGACATGTTACATCACCATTCATGTGTTAGGTGAGAATTTCACTCAAGGAGAAAGTTGATTGATATTAGAATCTCTTCTCATCTTCCAAGATTGTACACTTGTTTTTTCTGGTTAAATGCTAACACCTTACTGTATAACTTTACCTATTTATAGTCCTCCACATTTTATGCCATTTTTAATCAGGTCTCTTGAGAAGTCTAAAAAAGAAATTTGTTTCACTCTACTAACATATGTATATCATATGAAAGTTGTCCTCAAACAATGCTGAGAACATGAACGTTGTAGTTGCATGTAGGTTGGGTGTCTTGTTGGTGGCAATGACAAACACAGGTGGCTTAATGTTGCAGGGATTGTCATCCATGTGTCTTTATTGCAAGCTTTAACTGTTGAAATATTCTGTGTACACACAGATTTGTGCGGGCTCTGCATAGTCTATACACAATAAGTTTGCCTAATTTTGACATTTCTCTTTTGAGAAAGAAGCCAAACAGCTTCCATGTGTAGACCTTTACACCATCCTGACTTCTTGTAAAAATAGGGTCTCTGCAATATTGTTAACAGACAAGCTTCTCAGAAGAGAAATACCACAAACAGAGACATTTTTCTCAGAAGAAACTGTCATAAACAGCCATGTTTATACTGCACAGACTGTATGTTATTCCAAGTTTATTTAAACCGGTCAAGAGGAGATGATTGGTTGGTTCACGTGTACTGTGTGACAACGAATATTGCAGGCTTTCATGTTCGTAGGCGGTGGTGTTTTAGAGTGAGGAACTTTCAGCTGCCTAGGTTGGCACTAGTCCTTTAACTATCTAAAGTTAAAGAAATGCAAACTTTTTGCTTCATTCTCGGTGATTGGTCACATTTTGCAATTGGCTGTTGTTGGTGTTGCCGATCTTACAAGTCAATGCCCAAGACTTAAGAGTATGAATGTTCTGTAAATATGTAATGAGTTTCAGAAGTTTTAATTTAAATTTTTCGTACAGTACGATGTTATTTATAGGTCATTCCTACTAAATGTGTACCAGACTGCCTTTTTCTTTATTTTATCGTTTTAAAGAAGCAGTAGTCACCACTGTGCTATTTGCATTGTTTGCCAGCAGAGAAGACAGAGTGAATGCTTTACGAGTTTTTCTCCAATGTGATTTTTAACTGTGGCTGTAGTGCATGTTAACATTTCTACCATTCAATGTTGTTATGTTTGCTGCTGGGAGTGTTCATTTTTGACTTGAAACTGTACTTTAATTAGGAACATCCACTGCATTCTTGGATTAACATAAATTATTTGTTAAGCCGTAACATTTGTTTGCAATTAATTTTTGTACATTTGGCAAGTGTAGGACACAGAACATGACTTGGTGGACACATGCAGATCATGAATTAAGAAAGTGTCTGTTTAACCTAATAAGAGGATTCAGATAATATTACATACATTCAAACTGTTCAGTTAATCATATTTTACGCCCTGTCGCTGAAATACGTGTACTGGAAATAAATAAAGAAAAATAAAGCAAGTCATATAAAGGCAGATGTGCCGACTAAACTGCTGGTAATTAACTATTCCTTGAATGTTCACTGGTGTATACGTATTTAGTTTTTGTGCATGGCAGCCCTGACTGAGCGCTCAGCTCTCAGCATGATGTGATATGTGCAGATGGTGACCTGGGCTTCTACGGCACGGCACTGACGGCATACATGAAGCAGAAACATCGCATGGTGTGGGAGCAGCGACACGGCCCCGTCGGTACTGGTATGAAGCAGGCAGAGGTCGCGTGAGCAGCTGTCTTTCTCTCTGTTAGTGTCAGTTTGTCAACAGAGCAGCTGTAGCCTGTACGATGGGTGTGCTGCAGGGACAGACTGGACTTGTAATAAGTTGTACATAAATTCATTTGGAATAGAACTTGTTTCCAAGGAGTTCATTTAGCGACTGTGAGCATTGTTTGTTTTATGAGTCGTGTGCATGGCCACGCTTCTGTAACTGTAGATTGGGGAAGTTGTATTTGAGTAAATATTGTGAAGTAAATGCATCTCACAGCTTAATTTCTTATCCAGTTTTTATCCAGCACATTAATTAAAATAATTTTTCCAAAAATTGCATGATAAATGTGTTGGCAGCTGACAGTCTTAGTGCAAAGATAGTTAAAAAATAGTTATTAAATAAACTAGACCTTGAAGTGTGTTTGTGCTAGGGTCCTGTTATGTTGGTGGAGATCCATGTTACTTATACGTTATACTGTAGTCTTTTGGACAGAAGAACAGAAAGAAAAATAGAGGCAATGGACATGAAGTTCATTGATGGCTGTCACCAGAAGAGACAAGTTGAGAAATGAAGTGGTACGGGAAAGAGTTCAGGTCTAGGAAATGCAAGAGATTGCAGAGGAAGCACGAATGAGGTGGCACAGTGAGCAGTGAGAAGATACTGAGCAAAATTATGAAATTGAAGTACAGTGAAAGAAGACTGAGGAAGAGAGATGTGGGAACAGGAGGAGGGAGTGAAAAGCAGGATTGCTAATGGGGAGACATGATGATAATGACTACTGTCAAAATACCGCAGACATTAAATTAATCATTGGGGACTATTTAAAAATTTAACGATAGGACGACACTATAGTTAAGCAGACTTGATGTCATCTTAGTTTGAATTCCATCATACAAACCCTAGAATCTATTAGGGTGTTACACCGCACTGACTGAAATTTAGGATTCTATAATAACCGAATTTCAAAAATATTCACCTTTTGTTTTTAAAATAATTTTACTCTCTGAAAACCACTGTATTTACAGATGTTGAAATTATTTTAAAATCAAAACGCAAATATTTTTTAATTTTAGTTATTTTAGAGTGTAAGATATTATTGTACTAAAAATTATGAAATTTACAGTTTTACATTTTTATGAATTTTGTGGTTTCAATACCTTACTTTTCTAAATACTGTTTTTAATTTTTTACTCAAAAGCAAAGCATACTACCGATCAGTGCTGTGTAAATAAATGTCCACTTATGGAATATCTACTCAGCAAAAAATCCCATCGAATTATGATAAGAAGTTATGATTTTATCGAGGATTGAGTATTCCAGTCGTTCGCTGAAAATCTTACCATTCCATAACTCTTAAGTTAATACCTATACAAAGCCCAGTTTCAAAATCTTAGAAAATTTTTAACCAGATGTACATACATTTCAAAAGTGCTTCTTTAAATTTATTAGTAAATATAAATGTGTCTGAAATTACTGTTTGGGATGGAGTTTTTTTTTTTATAAAGTAATCTGTTAGTGACAGTAACTTGTAAGGATTTTTATATCTGGTGTGAAGACTCGAAAGTTGGCAGTAGTGAAAAAAAATATATATAAAATGGCGACTGTGATAATGTGATAGAGTGCACGCTCGCGAGTTTTGGACGGTAATTTTAGGACGTTGGATTCGGTGGCGGGGTCCCGCGATTCGGTTTATGCATTTAGTGAACTCTTGAGATTTATGTATTGGTCCTCCGGGAATTTCGACGATAGTGAGGTGCGTATACGTCAAAGTTGAAGATAATCAATCTATTGACTGATTTTGGTTGAACAGTAAACGTTATTATATCTATTTCACTGTTTGTAAATAATTGCAAGTTTCGTGAAATTGTCAACATGTTTAGCTAGAAGACTGTTATATTTATATTTTATTCTTTATGTTCTGCCGCAATTTGCATTTAGCATAAACTTTACTTGTTGGTTGGGTTTTTTCTTTTGCACCATAGTCTGAAATTAACCGTACAAAAATACACATTGTAGTGGTGGGGGGAGAAAACTTCGTTATGGGTTTTTGTTAGGCATTCATCTACGTACTCTTGGTAGCACAAAACAGTTAAGGCCTGTTGTAAATATACTCCCTACGTTGAATATTTAAGGGTGTTCACATGGCAGAAATTCATAGTTTTATATTTTCACGGCATAGTGGTCACTTTAAAGACGTTACTTGTGGCTACATTTTCCACTTGTAAAAACTTTTTAACTCTCATAGTTTTCCCATAGTGAAATGACAAAGACAGAATTTCCAAGTTACGGGAACATGGTAATAACAAAACCCAAGTGCCTTTCTTTAAATGAAATAATTTACACTGAAATTAGAGATTATGTGCAATATGTGAAAACATAAAAAATTACAATGATATTCCTTTGTACTTTTATAAAAAATTTGAAAATGACGATAATTTACTTCATTTATGGTGATTTAAAAGAAAATACGAAAGGCCTGCTGTGTTTTTAAATATTTGAGCATATTGCTGATATCTAATTTCAGTGTAAATGATTTCATTCTAGTAAGCTGCTTGATTTTGTTATTACCATGCTCCCGTAGCTTGCGAATTGTGACGTAATGGCATGCCGGGTGCCGATTAAATATCACTTTTCACGGGTGCAACGCAAAAATTGCACCTGCGTTTTGACTTGTTTGCTTCATTGGAATTACAGTAAACGCTCGATCTAACGACATTGCACGGTGCCAGAAAGTTGTGTCGTTAGATCGCAGATGCCGTTAGTCCCGAGGTAACAAAATTTGACCCCTCCCCCCTCCAAATAAAAAAAAAATTGTTTTTTTTTTCTAAAATTTATGTAGAACAATTACAGACATAAAAAAAATTTTCATTGAAATTATATTTTAGTACGATGAAAAGGTGTCGTCCAAATAAAATGGTACCCCACAATCCCCCACCGTGACGTGCGTGGCAGAGCGGCGTGCTCGATCTGGTTGTGTATGATGGGGGGGGGGGGGGGGTTAAATTACCATTGCTATGCCACGTCGCGTATCGAACTGCATAGCTGAGATAAGGACACGTGGAGGAGTGTGAGCGGGAAGTTCAGGTAGGACGGAGCACGGAGAAGTGAGGGGGAGCAGGAGATAAGGCCGCGTTAGTCATCACGTCTCACGTATGTCGGTGTTGCGCAGGCAGCCTACGCATCCGGCACGCGTTTCAACTATATTCCAGCAGAAGTTTCTAGCATTTTAAACAGTTTTTTTTTTTGTTTCACAGCTGCATATTACTAATTTACGATAACTGCTTTATGTTATTGTTTAATGTACACATAATTATTTTTAATTATCGTTTTACTGTGATCAATTTCACTTTGCTTAGCTTTGATTAATGTTTAAAATATTAATTTTTCCACAGTTCCTGGAAATTATGTCGTTAGATCCGGGGTTTACTGTATATCCCACACACAGCAATAGAAGACCCGTTTTACTTGCTCTGCGTTTGTGCGAAAAGCAGGTGGTGATATTTAATCGAGGCTCTGCTACGGAAAAACTGAGCTAAAAATTTTTTTCGTGTGAAAAACGTAGTTGAGTAACATCTATAAAATGAACACTCTTCCTTACAAATATAAAGTTATGAATTTTTGCCACTTGAACACCCTTAACTAGTAGCCACAAGTTTCAAACCACCAAATTCAGTAAATCATTTATCACTTCAACCGCGAAAATGGGTCTATAACCCAAAACCTTGTACAGTAATGTTGGACCTACAATGTTTGTAAATGGTATGTTTTGTACAAACCCAAATATGATTGCAGATTAACAGCAAGCATTTATATTTCGTCCAATGTAGCTCTTTACATCTTCAGATGCAAATGCCACTATTCCCACTGGCAATTGTAGATTATTAGCACCTCGCCTGGATTCAATGCAGACTTACTGACTGTATACGTACTCTTGGCTTCTTACTGGTCAGTAATCTGAACTGCAGTCAACCGTATATTGTGTAGTGTCAGCCATTGAAGTACGGGATGTTTATTACTGGTTTTCTGTAATTTGTTACTAGATTGCGTAGACTTGAACACAGTGGTTACAGAGACGGGTAGGTGGTGATGTGCATGGAGAGCCTTAAGGCAGAAGTCCACTAATGCACGTTTAAGCACAACACTACACATCGCCTGCTATTTTCAACCAGGGACAAATTGAAGGGGATGGAGGGGTGATTGTGTAACATTTTACTCTGCAATGAGAAATGTGATACAGCATTAGAAGGCATGCACAAATCTAAGTAAAGGAGTGTGTGTGTGTGTGCATATATATATATATAAATTTTTTTTTCCACTCTTTGCCCCCTTGAACATGTGACTACTATTTAACAAATAGCTCTATACACTTCACAGTACAATGTAAATTCATATTTTTTACTTACTGCATTGAAACAATATAGTAACGTGTTTTAAGACGGTAACAAAAATAATTTTTTTTTTCTTTAAAACATGTTTACTGTTTTGACACTTTAACATGACCACATCTCTTGAACCAAGACCAAATTGAGGTGAGCAGCTCCTGACCAGAAGTGAAAAGTGCAATTACAAGTGAGAAAAACAGATATAGCATAGCTGATGCAGCTATCAACTATAGGTTCTGCAGGTGAATTCATAGAATATTGTCAGGATCATGAGAACGGGGTATAGTGCTTAGAAAAACAATTTACAGTAGAATCCCGTCATAGCGAACACGGAAATAGCGAAAACACGGTTATAGCGAAGTCTGTTTGAGGAACCGTCAAAAAATCACAAAACTCCATGAAAAATGTAGATTTTAAGAGTAAAAACATGAATGGTGAGTCGTGTGAAGCAGGCTTGCAGCGAGATTCGTGACCATGTGAAGCAGGCCTACGGCGATGTACG
>PNEQ01007190.1:0-15355 GCA_003012365.1 Medauroidea extradentata | reverse complement strand
TGTAATTCATGCAATAAGCTTCGTCGACGACCGAAAAAGCTGCCGGTCCTCTTCCACAATCTCGTCTACGATGAGAATTTCATCATTAAGCACTTGGGCTACGACGAAAAAGACATTTTTATCATCCCCCACACTGAAGAGAAATTGATTACTTTTTCCAAATCTCTGGGGAGTAGATTCACGCTGCAGTTCATTGATATGTAACGGTTCATGTCTGCTAGCCTTCCCGCACTTGCCGAGAACCTGCCTGTCGACAGATTTTGTAACACTTCCGAGTACTTTGATGCCGACAAGATGGCTCTGGTAATGCGGAAAGGCGTGTTCCCATATGACTATGTCGATTCGCGGGATAAACTGAACGAGGCACAGTTACCATCTCAAGACGCCTTCTTCAACCGTCTCAGCGGCACGCAAATATCCTATGCTGACTATGCTCATGCCCAAGATGTTTGGTCCGCATTCGAGTGCAAAACGTTGGGCCAGTACTCGGATATTTACCTCAAAAGCGACGTACTTCTCCTGGCAGACATTTTTGAAAACTTTAGGAATCTCTGTCTCGACACATACGGCCTTGACTGCATGCGCTACGTGATCGACCCCGGCTTCAGCTTTGATGCTATGCTCAAAGAAACAAAGATCTCCCTGGAACTGCTCACCGACTATGACATGTACTTGTTCATCGAAGAAGGGATTAGGGGAGGTGTTGTTCAGTGTATTATGCGACACTGTATTGCCAATAATCCCTACTTGCCCGAGACATACGATGCTGCGAAAGAACGGACGTACCTCCAGTACCTTGATGCCAACAACCTCTATGGTTGGGCAATGTGTCAGTGTCTCCCGGTCGGAAACTTTCACTGGACTGACACGAACATTCATGTCACCAGTGTACCCGACGACGGCGAAATAGGCTACATTCTAGAGGTAGATGTTTCGTATCCGAGACATCTGCACGAAGCTCATCGGGACTTGCCATTCTTGCCGGTGAGCGAGTGCCCTTCCGGTTCGAAGCAGGGAAAATTGATGACGACCTTGTTGAGCAAGGAAAAATACATTGTGCACTACGTCAACCTGAAGCAGGCAATATCACACGGCCTGCAAGTAACACATGTCCATAGGGTGTTGCAGTTTGAGCAGAAAGCATGGCTGCAACCGTACATTGTCTTAAACACTGCGAAACGCCAGGCTGCTACTAATGACTTTGAAAAGGATTTTTTCAAGTTAATGAATAATTCTTGTTTCGGCAAACAGATGGAGAATGTCAGGAAACATCAGGCCATGGAACTAGTATGCACAGAGCGCAGATCTAAGAAATTGATTTCCAGACCATCGTTCAAGTGCTGCATTGTTTACAATGAAAATTTGGCTTTAATAAAACTGGAGAAGTAAAGAATAGTGCTGGACAAGCCTATCTACGCGGGGTTTGCCATTCTATATCTGAGCAAAAAATTGATGTACACCTTCCACTACAATGTCATGAAGAACAAGTATGGCGACAACATACAATTGGCATATACGGATACTGTCAGTCTTATTTACGAAATACATACAGACGACTACTATAAAGACCTTGCAGCTGATCCCATTTTCATGTCGGAGTTTGACAACAGCTGCTACCCACCTACTCACCCATGCCATTCTGCAACAAATAAAAAAGTCGTTGGAAAGTTTAAAGACGAATGCAGTGGTGAAATTATGAGTGAGTTTGTGGGCCTCCGTGCCAAGATGTATAGCTACAAGTGTGGCACTAAGGAAGTTAAGAAAGCCAAGGGTGTACAGTCGTCGGCGGTACACAATAAAATCACCTTTCAGGACTACAAGAGAATTTTGACAGAAAGACAAACAATGCGGGTAAAAGTAAATAACAATCAAATCACACCATCACGATCTGTACACGCAAACCATAAACAAAATAGCTTTGTCTTGGCACGATGATAAAAGAATTATACTAGACGATGGCATCCATACTGTACCACATGGTTACCAGCAATAAGACTGTCAGAGCAAAAAAAAACCGTCGCCAGTCATTAGCAGCAGCATGTCGTAGCCCAAGTGGAGATTACCGACCTTCAAAACGGTGTAGCTCAACAAATGTAATTGCAATCGTTGCAGAATGTTTTATTTTTCCTCTCCTTGCAACAGCTGTCCCACACACCCATGCACTACAGTTACTAGAGGTAGTATTATCTCGCCTATCTTTGCACTTCCTCTGTCTATGCATCTGTACTCTTTCTCTATGGCTGTCATCTTTCTTGCTAGATTCATCTCTCAAAAATGGGTTAGCTGTTTCCTTTTCTGCTTTGTAAAACGCCTATACAATATGTTGATTTTTGTCATCATATTGCATAGCTCCAGTCCCAAGCCTAGAGAGCTGCTATCAAGTTTGTGTAACAGCAATCTTGTGTGCGGTGAAGCTTGAGGGCATTGCACTAACATGATCAACAGCAAAGACTGTACTAGATTAAATTCACAAAATGGATTAGTTATTTCCTTTTCTTCTTTGTAAAACGCCTATACAATATGTTGATTTTTGTCATCATATTGCATAGCTCCAGTCCCAAGCCTGGAGAGCTGCTATCAAGTTTGTGTAACAGCAATCTTGTGTGCAGTGAAGCTTGAGGGCATTGCAATGACATGATCAACATCAAAAACTGTGTAAGAATGAAAAAAATGTTAAAAAATATACCTTATAAACATAAAATAATAAAACAATACAACCTCGAAGCCTAGCAGATGATGCGCAGCTAAAATTCCAAGTTAACAAAATTACTATCGATTGAGTAAACAATATGGACGGTGTGACACAAAAACAAAATGGTGGACATCATTCAAATGGTGGCATCGTCTGTCGATGTCGAGAGAGAGAGAGAGAGAGAGAGAGGAGAGAGAGACTGATGACTTGGAAAGAGGGCGTCGTCTGTCGGAGCCGAGAGGGATGGCATCGTCTGTCGGAGCCATGATAGAAGGAATGACAGAGCGGGAAAATATGGAATGATAGAGTAGTACATTGAGACCCATGCTCTAGACTATTCTCGAAAGAATAACAGAGCAGGAAAAAAATGGATGCCAAAAAAACATTACCTAGATCATTCTCGAAGGAATGAGAGAGCAATGGGAGAAAAAAATCAAATGAATGACAGAGCAGGATAAAACTTAATACAAGACTATTCTCGAAAGAATGACAGAGCAGGAAAAAACATGGAAGCCAAAGGATTATTCTCGAAGGAATGAGAGAGCATGAAGTAATGGAATGATAGAGCAGGATAAAAAAATTAACAGAATGATAGAGCAAAAGAAAATAAAATACAAGACTATTCTCGAAAGAATGACAGAGCAGGAAAAACCTAGATTATTCTCGAAGGAATGAGAGAGCACGAAGTAATGGAATGATAGAGCAGGAGAAAAATTAACAGAATGATAGAGCAGGAGAAAATGAAATACAAGATGGCCGACAAAACAGACGACAAAATGGCTGACAATATGGCCGACAAGATGGCGGTCAAGATGGCGGCCAAGATGGCGGCCGTGGCTCCGAGCTCCGACGCCACGTGCCACCAAAGTGCACCCCCTATTCCCTACTACTATTGTTTATTTGATGTAACTTAACCCTTACAGTGGTTGACCACTTCTTAATTAACCTGTTCTTATTTGATTTTTATTTGAGTATATTTTTTTGTAAATGTATTTCACGACAGTAAGGGTTCCCTCGTAAATTTAAATTCTGTAAATGAAAGTAGTTGCCCTGTTTATTACACTTCAGATAAAGGAAGATTGTAACTTATCGTTAAATAAACATGAGTGTTGTGTCTGGAACACATTAACTTTTGCATCTATTAACCATTCTCTTTAACTTAATGAAGTATTTTCTTCTGGTATTGTGCTAACATCATCCATTCCTCTGGTATATCACGCAACTCTTTTTTTTAACAAGATTTTAACAACTGCAATGAGTGCTCACCTTGAAAAGTATTTATGTAGTTCATTCGCCTCTT
The DNA here is from genome assembly GCA_003012365.1 of Medauroidea extradentata. NCBI lineage: Eukaryota > Metazoa > Arthropoda > Insecta > Phasmatodea > Phasmatidae > Medauroidea > Medauroidea extradentata. Next base: position 11,363 of record PNEQ01007190.1, on the reverse strand, counting down.
TTTTGTTTGTTGATTGTTGTTAGTAGTCTGTCTGGGCTACCCCGCCTAGCCCAACGTACTCTTCCCCCCATAACAATAAATTGGTGGAATCTTGGGCATAAGGGACAGACATGTGCTTTACTTTTCTTTCAACTCTTTTTCTCTTTTATTATTTTATTTTACTAGTTTCACATCGCCTCTCGTTCCTTGTTAGGATCGTACTACTTGATGTGTAATGTGTGTTGTGATTTGGCCTACATAGTGCATGACTTCTATTTTTTAAAAGTAAGTTTGGGGTATTTGGAGCATTAGATTAAGTAGTTGTTTTGGTATAATGTAAGGGTAAACAGGAATTAATGTAAAAGTGGTCTATAGACTGTTGCATGTTCAAGCATTATTGTTTTATTTTTTCTCCTTTTTGTGCGATTGTCTGGATAGTTAGACAAGTTGTTTGTTGTCACTGTGAGATTTGCCTGTAAAGTATTTAGTGTGAAGGTAAATGTCAAGTTTAGCTACTCATTCTGTAGTGACTAAACTATTGATTTTACAGGAAAAATTAATTAATAGAAAATGTTTCTACAGTAATGAATATGATTCGAACATTGTGATATTTGTCTTACTTGAATATCTATTATTTTACGTGTATGAATTGTATTCTTATTTTTATTTTCTTCAACTCCCACAATGATACCTTGTTGTGCAGTAAGGTTTAAAGGAGAAAATGAAGCTACAGAACTTTCTACCGGAGAAATGAGGAAAGAAAATGATCAATAACCTCCTGTATGTGCAATAGATTTATTAAGTGAAATAAATCAATTTGATGTAATAGTTCTTATACGGGTGAAAACACAGGAAATTACAAATCATTTATGCTATTGAAACTAAATTAAGACAAACATTACATGAGGTGGAGTCGTGACTCTGTAAGCTGGAGTAGCGACCTGACCTCTCCTGGGTACGAACTAGGCGGGTGGCTTCCGAAAAGTCAACGATGACTAAAACTCAGATTTCTGTACGAGCTGTTTTTTAGTGTCCCGGCAGTGGGTTATTATTTGTGGGCGCATAATAAAAAAACACAGATGTTGAAGAATGTCTCGTATTTAAGAACTTAATCTGTAGTTTTGAAAAACTTAAATGAGTCTCTGCCTTTGATAAATGATAGAAGCCCCAACAAAGTTCGAATTTGAATGTGTAGGTTACCGCAAATCTTCCACGACGTCACTCTCGTAAAACGACTGGACTTTTCAAAATAACATCTGGGTATGGTTTCCCAGCTCAAAAGACATCCTTCCTTCCTTCTGGCATTTGTTCGAACCTATGTCGAAGGTGATCAACTCTAGAAGTCTTGAAGTCAGCCCGTCGTAATTCATGAAAAAATAAATATTTTTTTTCTTTTAAACCGTCGCGTTGTTATCATCCTCGAACAAAAAACTTCGTCTCGATGTCCCTTTCTCCTTGACCACCGCGACCTATCGATACCCAGGATCAGCTCAGACCCGTGACCTCAGTAGGCCTAATCAACATTATAAACATTAAAGAAAAAGGAAAAAATATTAAGTTCTGCCACAGACAATAAAACATACATAGAATAAAAACCGTCGTGAATAAACAAACCTTTATCCTGGCGCGAGGCATACTGTGACCAAAGACACATCATGATTTACTTTATGTAAATAACTTAACAGGAGAAATTTAATATTCATTCTGGCAAAACGACATGTCACAACATAAAGAAAATTGTCGTTTACTTACTTCGAAATTCGCTGTTTTTCGTCCAAATTGTAAGTTCGACTCCCGTGTTTTATGTCTTCACCATGATATGTGTTTATGTGGAACTCATGTTTCAAGTGTTATCTATTGAAATTAGCGCTAATATGTTGCACAACTATTCTTTAGGCAGCACATTCAGTAGTAAAAAAACTGTCATGCTTGTAACACTTGTTTTCGCGGCGATAGCTGTGCGTATTCTGGGAGAATTTGACAGTGTGCAGTAAAAATGAATGTTGAAAGTAAAAAGTGCTTCACTGCATGCTAGTGGTGTATGTAGTGTGTGTTTTATAGGATTTTTTTTTTAAATTTGAACTCTTAGTGGATGATAATTATACATTGAATTTCGCTGATTGAGACATAGGAGCGAATACGTTATGCATTAACATGTGCGGAGAGATGTCCGTGAATCTACCTCGACAAAAGAGGACAAATGCATCGTTTACTGATCGTGGCGAAGGATTTGTAACCACCATCGAGTTGAGTTAGTAAACACTTTTGTTTCAGACATTTCTCTTGTTACTTTAGTAAACTAAGCATGCTCCATGTACGTTTGGTATTGTAGTGGTCGTGAATGATAATTATGATGTTTTAGCTATGGTAATGTCTGCCTAACTTGCATGTACGGTATGTAATAAATATTAATTTTTTCTAGCTCTGTGCGATTTCTATTAGCAGTATAATGTGTTTAAATAGGGCGTAGAATGGGTATTGAAGACGAATAACATCGGTAGACCATGTGTACAACATGAATTAAAAAATGCAATGTAATTTGTCCACGTGTATTTCAGTTAAAATATTTGTAATATTGTGTACTAGTATATTAGTGCTACAGGTAAGTCGCATGCATTTACTACAGTCTTTGCTTGTTCGCATTAAATTCGTGCTAGATCGAGTTAAAATAGCTTTTGCTTTTGTATATTTACATGGTTATTATGAATATTTTATGTTCGCGATTTCCTACATTGTAACATCCCTTTACCGCTATAGAATTTTTATAATACAGGCGTTTTTATTACTTGCGGCTATTTAATTCGGTTATATTACACTGAAATTACTCGTAAATAGTACAGTTCAGGTGGTTATTATTAATTTACGTATTTTTCTCCCACAATTTCCCTGTTCTTCATAACCCTCCCCACTATCGAGTTTTGATAAAGGAGGCTTTTCGGGTAATCGTGCATGTTTTTTCTTACCGGTATTCTATTTATGTAAAATTTGTCGTAAGTAGTGTTATTCAGGTATATATTATAATTATTTTACATAATTTTACCCCAAACTTTCCATGATCTTCATAGCCCTCCCCACTATAGTCTTTAGAAAGTAGACTTTTCCAGTAGTCGTCATTGTTTTTTCTTGTTATAGTTTCGTAAAATTAACCGTAATTTGTGTATTTGAGGTAATGAATGTAGTTGTTTTAGATATTTTGCCCCACAATTTCCGTTATCTTCATAGCCCCCCACTATAGAAATGGTAGAATGTAGGCATAATTATTAATCTCGACTACTAATTATTGTTATTATTCAATGTAATTAATCGTAATTAGTACATTTCTGAAGTATTTTTGTTAATTTTCGCATGAGTAGTTACTCTTGATATTTACCCGATATTTTAGTTTATGTAGTTGTGCAGTAATAATTTTTTCCAGACATAATTCTATTAGAATAGTGGTTCAGTTACACACTACATTAGAGTACTGAAGTAAGCTTAGTTATTGGGTAAGATAAGTTTCAACATTTTCTTTATGTTTCGCGAGAGAAAACTTAGAAGTCAGAACGTAAATCTCAAGGAGTTGGAAATTCAAGTGTTTCTAAATCAGCGTAGTCATGTGGATCAAGCAACAGATAAAAGCACTGCTGTAGACAGTGAAACAAGTGGTTCTGAACACAGTGAAACATCAGAGACTACTAATAGTGATACAGGTACTCTGTTAGAATTTGAAAATGGATTAGACTCTGTAGACATTGAGGCTGGACGATACTTTATTCACCCTGGCATTTACTATGGTAAGAGTACAGATAATGTGTGGGAATATTTAAAGAATATTAGTAGAGCAGCCATAGTAAATGGCTGGGATGACAAAAAGTGTCGTACTTATCTTCCGAGTTTTTAGTGGTGCTGCAGCAAGATGGTTTGATAGTCTTGGCACCCAGGTCGAAAATTATATGTCTTTTAAAGACATTAAAGATGCACTCAGAACAGCGTTCACAAGAGTAGGACAATCTGAAGATTTGGAGATGCGCTTGCATATCAGAGTATAGGATAATGAGGAATCCACTGAGGAATTTGCCTATGACATAATTAGCATGTGTCATAAAGTAGATCCTACTATGTCAGAGGAAAATAAGGTTAGGTACATTTTAAGAGGTTTGAAGCCTGCTATAGTTGAGAAAGTTACCATGATGGGAAACAAAACAGTTACACAACTGATAGAAAACCTTCGGAACATTGCAGATGGGATATACTAAGCTCTATGCTGGGAATAGGCGTGTTTTAACTGGCGAATGGGGAAGATCTCATGATGGTACACCTTCGCATGTGGCTCAAGTAAGTACCCCAGTAGGCGCAGTAGGCATGTCGGAAGTTTACAAGTTAAGTCAAACTGTAGAGGGGCTAAGTGCCCAATTGAAACACATGATGGGTCAGATGCAGAAGTTAGGACAGCAAATGGTATCGGGAGGCTCTTCTTACCCGCCTCCTGATCGAGTACAGCATAGACACAATAATGACAGAGGTAGAGGACCACAGATACAGAGTTTTTAGTGGACCCCTTCAAAGAAAATGGGTGACAGTATAGTCAGTATACCTAGCAGAACAGCTGATGGGAAAATGATTTGTTTCGGCTGCGGTAGAATAGGACACAATAGACAAGCATGCAAACGACATCCTTGGCCGACACCGAAAAAGGATCGTAAAAGTAAGGAAAATTGTTAAAGACGAACCATATTAGGGGTTATGGATCGTCAGATAGTTTAAGGGTGTCCTTTTCTGTAAAATCTTATGTAATGAGTTTTTCTACATTGTCATTTGGCAGTGTGGCAGCGGTCTCTTTGATATACAATAGGCTTGTACCTGAAAAGTATTGGAAACCGGCCTAACTTTATTTTGTATTTCAGGACAAGAGCACACTATCTCACATATAATACATTTAAAATTCAAAATTGATAAATTTTACAATACACACCCAGTAGGCATAAGTTGCCGCTACTGTGAATGTAGTCATTTTTGGTTGCGATTTTCTCGCTAAGTTTCAAGCACAGTTCGTTTTTGGAAAATTGAATCTTAATTTTGTGGTTTTGAACATTCCGAAAAACGCTAATAACAAAGTACCCACAGTAATTTCTGAGGTCAAGAACCCAACAATTAACAATGAGGAAGTGCCAAAATTTGAAACAGAAGTAGATCAAAATGCAGTAGTAATGCCTGAGACAAACCCTCTGGACATAAAACTTGACGTTGTTTATCGTGAGGATAGGTTAGGCTACATAACAGTGAAAGAACAGGTACGATTGACTCCTCATACACATCGCTGATAGAAGCTGAATTTGAAGGAAATTCCCTACCACTCCTTGTTTTGATTGAACCTTTAGAACATGTATACGATAGACACTCTGTATTGGTAGCACATAGTGTGGTGGTTAGCAACCAGGTATCTAAAATGTGGGTCACTAATGTGACAAATTATGAAATTACCCTATTAGGGAAAATTAAATTAGGAATCTTGTATTCATGTAATGAGATTGTATGTGACAAGCCTGAAAGAGGTAAAACATTACTGGTTAGAAGCATGGGTACACAAAACAAATTTCATGAGTCCCAGTTGGACATTAATCCTGAGTTACCTCACGAGCAGAGACTTGGGTTGGTGAATTTTCTTTCTAAATGCAGTCATTGATTTAGTTGGAATCCTAATCTAATAGGAATGAAGAAGTATTTTTAGATACAGGTGGCGCCCAGCCAATCGCCTCAGTTCCTTACAGATCATCACCAGGTTAACGTAAAATAATTCACGAAATAGTGGTTGAACATATTCAGAATGGTATCGTGAGACCATGTAGTACCAGTTGGTGCTCACCAGTGGTGATTGTTAGAAATAAAGATGGCAGTTACTGCCCATGCATAGAATACCGCAGCGTGAACAAGTTGTTAAAAGACGATAAGTACCCCCTGCCTCGAATAGACGATTTTGTTAGTTATTTTAAAAAGGGGCTAAGTTTTTTAGCCACCTTGACATGAATTCTGGGTACGACAAACTTAGGGTAGGTAAAGAAGATCAAGAAAAGACAGCTTTTATTACCCCTGAGGGCACATATTGTTTTGAAACTTTGCTGTTCGGACTGAAAACAGCTCCTTCCATATTTCAGAGATTCATGGATAGAACCTTAGCGGGTTTGAAATGGGGATCATGTCTAGTTCATCTCGACGATATTCTGTTTGCCGGAAGCACATTTGACCAACATATAGATCGGTTATAACAAATTTTGAAATGATTTGAGAAGACAAATCTCACACTGAAGCCTGCAAAATGATCTTTCGGCTATACAGAAACCGAAGTATTGGGACATGTTGTATACAAAGAAGGCATTAGGCTACACTCCAATAAAACAAAAGCAGTGGAGTAATTCCCAACCCCAGTTAATGCAAAAGATATTGGAAGCTATCTCGGACTAGCCTCTTTCTATAGAAAATTTTGAAAATTTCAGTACCACTGCAAATCACTATCGATGCTTCTGAAAAGGACCAAAAATTAATTTGGGGACCAGATCAAGAAAAATCTTTTCAAAATTTAAAACCTAATTTAACCTCCTACCCAGTACTGTTACAATTTCGAGAACAAGACATCATTGAAATTCATACAGACGCAAGTACGCTAGGTATAGGGGCAATTCTCATGCAAAGGACGGATGGCAAATTGCATCCAATAGCTTATGCCAGTAGAACTATGACACCAGTTGAATCTCTCTATCCAATAACCAACATTGAGTGTTTAGTGTTAATCTATGTGTTGGATCAGTTTCGGCCTTACATTAATTTACTTGTGTTATATGGACCAGCTTAGATGAATGCAGCCAGTACTGGTAGATTGACCCGATTGGCTCTTAAGATGCTAGAATTTGAGTTTGATATAAAATACACAAGTGGACAATCTCTTGCCCATGTGGACAGTCTAAGCAGACATCCTGTAGATAAGGGAAATATGCAAAATGAGAATAAAACCTTAGAATGATCAGTTTTCACACTACCAGGTTTAGACAAGGCAATGGCCCAGTGTGATGATGCAAATTTAGGACCACTAATTAAGGAAGTCGAAAAACTTACAAAAATGACACCAAATTCGATAGGTTAACTAGAAATTTTTGTTTAAGGACAGATTCCTGTACAAGTTTAACACAAATCCTGAGGGCCGACAGAAATTGTTAGTCATTCGAGCCAATTTGACTGCTGAGAATTTAAGTGAATGTCACGACAATGCTCTCATTGGAGGACACCTAGGGCTAGCTAAAACATTAGACAAGATTAGGAGACATTTTTCTGGAGAGAGATGGCAAAACAAGCAGAAGTGTATGTCAGGTCATGCAACGACTGTCAGACCAAAAAAGGTGTAAAACATAAACCAGCAGGATACATGCAGCTTATACGTACCGGAGTTTCGTTTGAGAGGGTAGGTATCGAACTACTAGGCCCGTTCCCAAAGACCAGCCGACGGAACCGATATTGTGTAACATGCATTGATTATTGAACTCTTTGAGCAGAGACCCGAGCAGTACCTACAGGGAATGCTCACGAAGTTGCTCAGTTCTTATTAGAGAATCGTATTTAGTAGACATTCTACCCCTAGTGCCATACTGACAGATTGAGGTAAAGTTTTCTGCTCTTCTACTGTGGAGAGTTGTTGAAGCTGATGGATATCGAAGGGTCCATGACCTCTGGGTACCGACCGAAGACAAATAGTGATGTAGAGACTTCATGCCACACTGACAACCATGGTCTCGAACTATGTTACTGCGAATCAAAAGGAGTGGGATGTTTTTCTCCCCTTAGTGACCTTTAGCTACAACTTCAGTAAGCAGGATAGTTTAAAATTCAGTTCTTTTGTACTGTTGTGTGGTCGCGAACCAGTTTTACCAAGTAAAGTGTGTCTAAATTTAAAGGTGGACGAGTCAGACAGCATCTACATCAGACTTGGAAGATCATCCAACACCTGGCCCTGAACAATCTCAGGAGAGAGCAGGAGAAGCAGAAACAGAGATACTGCAAGTCCAGGAGACACTAGTGCAATACAAACCGGGAGATGAGGAACTAATATTCACTCCGACGAGAAGAAAAGTGCTCACTCCAAAGCTGTAGCAGCAATGGCACGTGCCCACCAGAGTTGTAAGAAAAACTAATCTTAATATTTATCTTTTACAGAAGCCTTCCTCTAGGAGAGTAGCTCTCAGTAAGTCTGCTACCAAAGTCGTCAATGTGGAACACATGAAGTGTTACTGTAGGGATTGATAAATGTTTTATTTAAATGTGTATAGATGTGTTGTCTTTTGTGTGTCTAAAGGTAGAGTACATGCACTTCGTCAACTGCAGAAATGCAGTATGTCTTGCGACAGCTTGAGAAATGATTGTGGTATAATATCGATAAATTGGGTGTTAATAGGATTGTCTGCAAACGTGTAAACAGCACTTTGAAAAACCAGCGGGGTTTCACGGATGAAGATGGCAACATGCCAGGTGATGATCACGACGTTGTTCTTCGCAGCAACCCAAACAGATTACCTGGGAGCTGTCAAACCAGTAATCAACCCAGGAACCGGAACAAAGACAGTGGGAGTGGTGTCTGGGGCTCACATCCAGCCAATGAAAAAGGTGACGATGTTCTGGATACCCCTCGAGCGACAAATGGGCGAGTCGCACAATGTCCTGCCACAATTCTTGCAGTGGCTTCCCTGGTCTCTGGGTGTGGCTCCTCAGTTGGGCATGGTGGGCATGTCGTAAGTACTTCTCTCAGAAGTGCAGCTCCAGAGCAGTAAATAATGTCGAGTATTCAAGATGTTGTTTGGAAGCGACTGAAGTATACTGACACCAGGTCCCCTCAGCACAGCAGCAAGATGGTAGGCACGTTGCTGGTCAGATCAACCATTTATAGTTGCCAAAATCTCGAACTAATTTTGGTACTCTCGCCATGGAGTCTGGCCATAATAAGGAGCAGGCTTGACAGGAATCCCCTTTTCAATGTTCGATGCAGGCACACTAGACACACCAACATGTTTCATCCCATTTTCTGCCTGGTTGTGAATCACACTACAGCCTGGTTCAAACTTCGTGCTCTTCTCTTCACTGTCTTCAGGTATTGATTCAGCAATGACCTTGACTTCTCCGGTAACAAGATGGCCACCTTCTTTACCATGGAGAAGTTCTTGACACTCCTTCCTCAGCTCATCCATTTGTTGCTGCATGCTATTTGTCACATACTCCATCTCTGTCTTTACACTACCTACCTTCTCGTTCATAGCATCTATTTCCTGGTGTACACCATTCCTTTTACACTATTACCGGCTTATTTACATTTTCATTTACACCATCAATTTTCTTATCTACATTCTCAATTTGCATAGTTACATTTTCATTTACACTACCAATTTTCTTATCTACACTTTCATTTACACTGTCTTTGACTGATTCATTTGCCACTTAATTTGCCACTCATTCCCTCAATGAGAGCTTGTAGTGCTATTTCAGCTGAATTTCTTCTTGTAATAATTCACATTTACAATTGAAAATTAAACTTAAAATTATAAAGTGGTTCAATTTAATTAAGTAGCAATTGTGTGCAACAATTTAATTTACAGAATCAATTATGAAATGAATTTAGGCCTCAATCCCACTTCTGACGCCAGGGTTAAAAGTTTGAGACAAAACTTAAATGTGAGCAATTCCCGAAAGTTCTTTTGGAATAGATGTCTTATAATTTGAAATAAAAGAGTTGAATTAAGTTACTGATTTACTAGCTAGTAGTATGATTATGTTCCGTCTGGCACATGGAGCCGGTGTGAGGAGCCCGACCGAGTGAGGAGCCCCTCCGCCATGTTGTGACGTCACGGCCCCGGCCACCATGTTGGATGACCTTGACCTTTAACCTTGACCCTGACTTGGACCTTGAGTGTCATATTACCAAAATTTTCCAAAATTTCGAAAATTTCAAAAAAAATTTAAAAATTCAAAATTTCCAAAAAAATTTCAAAAATTTCAAAAAATCCCGAGAAAAATATTACCTCCATCTTGATTCCGGACGCCATCTTGTTTCCGGTCGCCATCTTCGTGTTTCTTCCGAAAATTTTTCGATTTCGCATTCTATAATAACCCAGCACGTATTTAATAAATACAATTTTTAATAAAAGACTTTTTAGTAAAAAACTTTTTAGTAAAAATCTTTTTAGTAAAAAACTATTTAATAAAAAATCTTTTTATATAAAAAATAATTTAATTAAATCAACTACCGGCACGTCTTACCCGGACGAGCTCCATCGACACACTGATGGCCCCCACCACTTTTTACATGTATATATTAACTAATACCCCCCTCCCCCCAGCCCTATCACGTGCTCTAATTTAATTGGCCATTAGTCACGTGATGAATTTCCCCCCTACTTTCCCCTCTCACTGTCGTTCATGTTATTACCCGCCCAAGCTACTACCCCCCCTGCACCCCACCCCCTCCCAAAACTTTCCAAGAAATTATTTTATTTCCCCTTCTACTTTATGTGCCATTTCCCTCACCACCATTTCCCCTAGCCAATAACAAGCTAGCCCTCTTTCCCCACACAACATTATTTCTCTTACTGTAACCGATCACAAGCTACCGTCCCCTCCTCGTTAGAATACATTTACCTTTATATGCTGTCCTTCTCCTTAGCCCAAATAAGCTAGTCAATTACATACGATTTCCCCCCTCCATGCTTCTGTTTTATATCTTGACATATACCCCACCATCACCTAAATAAATTTCTGTGTACTTCCATTTTATTAGTATCCCTTCTCCTCACATCTCACCTTATAAGCCCCCTCCCCTTTTAACCTTTCATATGATTGGACGGTAGATCCCCTTCACTCACATTCTAATGGTCACTTGTCTCCCCTCTTTCCCATATTTCTACACTTTTATAAACCCTTGTAACAGAAGGGAACGAGCAGTCTCCGTCATCTACCTCTTTGAGTTCAGTTCATATCGTGGTTTATTCATTTGTAGTTAAAAGTATAACCGCTCATTTGACCTTGTGCATTAGCAAACCAGTAAGACACGACGAAGTTCATATAGTTATCGTACTCTTCTACCGCGCCGGCATTTTGTTCCAACTGTGTCGGAAAGAAGTCGTAATTGTTCTTCATTAGAGCTGGAAGAGAAGAGTTGATGCGTTCTTCATTGACAGCCACACACAGAGTTCCGGTGGTCTACAACTGATGTGAAGAAGGTCACCGTCACAGAACACAAGTATCGAGAAAATCAAGAACCAGGGAAAAGTGAAAATTTATTGGACTCATCAGAACCTACAGACCAAAAGAAACATGTACCATCTTCCACCAGTGAACTCTACAAGCAACTTCATGTCACCACCGAGCCCTTCAAG
>PNEQ01007184.1:0-64631 GCA_003012365.1 Medauroidea extradentata | reverse complement strand
TTGGTGAGACACCCAGTGAGCTAGCAGCTTCATTTACAGATGTAATGGCAGCCTCAGGACTAGAAAATAATTCTTCACTGTCTTCATGTTCTTCACTTCCTTCATAGCTAAGCCTTTTTAAGCAAGAACAACAAATGGACTTGCCTGGTGTAAGTAACAAGCCTGGGTGTGTATTACTTAGTTCTAAACTGATTTCTCTAAATTGTTTTTTTATAGCTTTCTTGTGGCGTGAAAAAGGATCACAACAGCTACCTCCAAATAAATGATGATATTTGTCGACAAATCATTTATGATGGTAAGTGCATAAAGTATTTACATCTTCGCACCTACGTCTCCTTTTCAGTAAAGCAATGTCTCGGTGAAAAATAATCAGACACATATTTGATAATTGACTTACCATATGAATTGTTATCACAACTGTCTGTCAACAATGTGCCAATGGAACACATTTCAGTCTTAAACTTGGAAATTTCTCAAAAACTTACTAGCACTTGTTTACCTTTTAAGATACATTACAATAGTATGTACAAAATAAAGGTTCCAAGACACAACTCAACTCAATTATTTGGCACATTCAAAAATCTCCAAAAGAGAAAACTGAAAACCTAGAATTTATAAATATAGATTTTATTTTATAACATATTTAATTTACTAGGTAAAACCTTGTTTCCATTAAACTATGCCTAACACATCCAAGATAATACATAATACATGCCTCTGTTTTCCATAAATGCTATAATCTAGCATTGATTTCATTGACAAATATGTGATTGCATGCTACAAAAAGATAGATGGTGATGGTTTGAAGTGAATATACAAGTATGTAACTGTTATGATGTAAGTAAAGTGATCCTTTGATAGTTAAGTGATCCTTTGATAGTTTATAAAATTAAGTAGGGAGCATATAAATATAAGAGTATATTTTGTTTTAGTAGTCACGTAATTAAATTAAAGTGCAAAAGATAAGTACTACTCTCAACTTGGTAACCCTTTAGCAAACAAAATTAATTTTAAAATAAACCTTAAAATATATTCTGAAAAATACTTAATATTATTAAAACAATATATTACTTACATATTTTAGTCATTAGATGAATTGCCTGCCAGAAACATTTTGATTACATTTTGTGTTTACTATTTTTCAAAGAAAATTGTGAATTAAAACTGGAAATGTATGTGATTCAATAATAATTTTAAAGTTAGCGATGGAGTGATAAATAACCGGGAATAAAGTAATGAGCAATTTGATATGCAGTATATAAATTAATATCAATGGACCTTTTACAATAAACGTTAATTATGTCTTTATTATCACTTAATTTTCATAATCATTGTCTTGCAACATAAGATAATGATAAAGAATGCCCTTCTAAGAGAAATATGACCAATGCAGCTTTTCCTTCTATGAATAAGCATACTAAAAATATATTCTTACGATGAACTTGACTTTTGTAATCCTCGCAAACCTCCTGCTGCTGTGAGCTTCCCTACCTACATTGGAGCAATCAGAGCAAGTAGTTTTCCAAACTGCCACCTTGCGCCACCTTCCAGGTAACTAAATGCTGATCTGACCAACTGCATTACTAGATGCATTTATATAGACTTTTCATATATTATTTTTATATTTACATATGGTGTACGCATGTGTATCATATCTCATTTGATTCTTACACCATTACCCAGACATGTTTCGATACCGTTAACGGGAGCATCGTAGTAGGCATTTTTCCGAAACACAAAATCATAAGAAAATTCTGTGTTGTCCACACATCCACATTTTTAATTAATTATGAAATGGCTAAGGTATGTACAGCGATGGAACTTTACTACAGAACAGACAAAGGTTACTTTCATTCCTTGAAAGCTTATAAAAAAATAAAACATGTTTTTAATTAATCCCACTTATCTCCTAAACCAGTAAAAATACTGAAATGGTGTTTGCTTTAAAATAAATCTTACGTAAATATCAAAAAATTAATTTCAAGATTTTTCGAAAATCGTCCTTAAAAGCTGTTAAAAAAATAAAATGTGTTTTCAAATAATCATGTGTACCGCTTATACCCACTGAGATTTCGAGATGATTTTTTATAAGAATGAAGCTTATGTAAATATCTACAAATCAAATTCAGGATTTTATGAAATTCTAAAATTAAGGATATGAAAAGCAGTAAATGTTACAGTCTCCTGAAAAAAGATAATGGTCATGGAGAAATAATTCAACAGTTGTTTCTTTTTGCCAACCTACTCATAAGTAAAACCTCTTTGGACTGTAGTCTGTACATCCAAAAGAATTATCACGGCCTGCCTTTAAGTATTCACTCAGGTATTGTATAAAGTTTGTGATGTGGGAGGGGTGGGGTTACAGGTTTGTATCCCGTGCAAGACTCTTTACACTGATCTATGACACTGTTATTGAGTACACCTCTGTTGAATGCCTTCATCACATATTTTATCCAGAGTTACTGTTTACATTACCTATTTTCACGCGGGCAAAGCCGCAGCCAGGCAGCTATTTTATAGAGAAATAAAGATTAATTAAAACAAAGATGTTCTGCAATTAAAGTACGCTCAGCGAAGTGGACTGGATAAAACTGTTTGTATCTGTTGATTTAAAGATATACAGAGAATATAGTAACACCATCCATTAACACGAAATTAAAAGGTGGTTACTTTTTTCTATAGTACACGCGAGTAAAGCAGTAAAGGGACAGCTAGTTTAAAATATAATGATGTTACCAACACACAATATTCATTACTACAGTGAATAGAAATAAAACGTTTACGCTGTAAAAATTTGCTCTGAAAAACAGTTGTGCAACTATACACGAAAAATTATACAAAACCCAAAGAGAAAGTAAATATGGTTATAAAAATTTACTTTTAACACTCAAAATATTATGTGATACAAGACCTGATAATATATATCCAATTCAGTTAGTAAACTGTTGCAACATTTTATTGGAAAAACAATTTTTTTTACTTATTATAAGTTAATGTTTTGCTTCAAGAGAATAACTAACTAGAATGAACTACAAATCATGCCTTTGCTAGGAATCCGGACTATAGGCTGTTCATTTTAAACTGAGCCCTTCGTAACACTTATAATAACCAAAAACTCTATTTAACTGGGGCCAAATATAAGTTTTGAGAACTGTGAAAAATTTACACTGGTTTTTAGCTACATTCATGTTTTTGTATTAAAAATAGTAAAGGTGAATGCAAAATGGCTGAAAGAAAATTTTAAGCAGTGCCCACTTTATCATGAACAGTCTATAGCAACAATTTAAACATGCAGGCAGAACATGTTTTACCAGAAAAAAAGCAATTAAAAAATGATCAACACCTTCACCTGTTATCTCCAGTTCCGACCAATGAGATTTCTTTCCAGCGGCGGCATCCTCGGCCGACATGATGGTGTGTGCGCGCCGCGAACTGGGGTTCTCATACTTTTCTTTGTGGCTGCTGCGGGACATGCTGACACCTGTAAGCCGAACATAACAACATAGCATTACATGCCATTCCTAATACTGACGAGCCTAATAACATGAGAACATTTCCACAGCAAAATCATGTTAAGCCACATAATTTTGTGCACAGTACGTTACTAAACTATACATCATGGTGTCTGATATAGTCACTGTGGTTACAAGCTTGAAGATACAGAATCTAACAACAAAATTGGTACCAGAACTGCATTCATGAAGCATATGTGAGGATTTTAAAAGTTTACAAATACTTCCAGGATGCCCTCTACAGAACATATTCTTGAAGTCATAGTTACTAACGACGGAGAGAATGAAAATTACACTTTACTAAAGCCCAGTACACACAGGCATCTTTCTTGTACAGCAAACTTGTATCGTGTGAACGGCCACCGAGCATACTAGTGACTAGCATACAGGGACTTGTATAGTAGCTAGTACGAGATAGGGACGGTACTATTTTTCATTATCTTTCTTTATTGTACTAGTTGAATGTAAACAATCAATTTTTATGCACAAGCGAATGTTTTTGAACAAAATAGCTTACAAATATGAAGCATTTTAAAATAAATAGTGTCTTAGCTGAACAAAAGATGCTATTAAAGGAATATTTGCTGATCGTGCGTCATGTCACTTTATATCTGGATATAATTAACTAGGGACAATAATTCCATTCTTACATTTTAAAGCTTATTTTTGGTGCACATACAATAAGTATTGCACTTATTACCTCTAATATTAAAAATGCAGCCTTAAAATCTGTATTCAAAATTTTTATGGTGTACACCAGATTGTACACTAAAGTTGGCAATGTAAACTAAACAATTAATTGGTAGTATACTAGCCCAGAACACTAGCTAGTGTTCCCTTTCTTGAACACATTTGATGCTCACATTCATGCATAAGAAAAATGACCATGTGTACTAGGCTTTAATGACTTGAACTACATCAAATACTGACTTCAGCTATCAATAGTTGCCCATAGTGATACTATGTTTTATAACGGAACTTTTCATTACTGTGACAAAATTATTTTATAGGTATTTCAAACTTCACAGAAAAATCACTTTAAATGCTTACATACTTATTGCACCTTCATCCATTCCTCATATTTTAATGTTTATGTGGCCTTTCTCACACATTCACTTTTTTTTAAGTAGCTAAACACAGAGTTCAAATGAATCAGACTTCAAGGTAGGTACAGGTTATTATAGGAACTTTGTCAAATTTCCGTTTGTTCTCGTATTTTTTTTTACAATGCGGCACCCAACATCACTTCTTACCCATTCTTCTATTAACTACGTACTGTTCTGAGTGCCGCTATGGCAGAAACGTAAACAAGCAAGTAGGAAGGCGTTACAATAAAACCCTATCCTTCCCCAACCACAGTGCAAAGAAGGCCAACTAGATGACAATATAGGGCACTGTAGTAAGTCAAACTGGCCTGCTTCAATATGGTCATCTAGAAGACAAGAGGGGCCTCCTACAGCTCGCCATGCCAGGGAGAAGGTTGCTGGTTCGAGTCCCTAGATGTGCAGCTCGCTGCAAGTAGACTACAACCACACAGCCTTCGGCATTATGAACAAGGTGGAAACATCAGCTCTGATAAGATCTATAGTTAATACACTCTACTTCAACTTAATTAACTCTGTTAATACAGTTCCCCTCCGAACTCATATTCATGTAGGTTTAATATTTAACTTGATATAAACCTGTAGAACTGTTCTTATTCACTTATTCATTCATCCCTATAACTCTCCTCTGTAGCGAAACCCCTAGTGTATGCCATTTTTAAAGGTTCACAACAGTGCGTGCTATTATCACATCAGTTGGCGATTATAGCAACTGCCATTTTTCAACAACAGTGTATGTAACAAGCAAAATTGAACGAGCTCGGAAAAGCAGTCTTCCGCTGGAACATTGCTTGTCTTTGTATTACATCATCCAGAATACGTACACAGGTAAGGTAATAATGATTGGCATTAATAATTATGATAACTAATGCCACAAAACTACATCAGTTACTACAATCCTAGTGCTAGTGGTGAATTTACATGGTTGGCACTATGTCAGGCACTAACTAACAATAAGAGCATCATAGGCCCTATCTAGTGTCAGCCCCTGCTTACTGCATACATTTCCAAGGAGATTACACAAAAAACAAAAGCAATTATAACTGAGCACGGAAATTAATATTTTTTTACTGAACTGATCATCAATGTTGTTAAAATGCTTCAGAAATGCAGTCCTATAGCTGTTCATTCTTGATGCAGTATAAACTCGATCCCACACTATCTAGCTCTGGCCAAGTGGTACTTAGTAACGAAATAATACTCTATATTCTTCCAAGCAGATGAACTGTGTAAAACTTGTTAGTACAGTACTACTGTTGTTACCTAAATCTCAGATATTTTATTACTGTACAATATAAACTTTATTTCTTATTAAATTTAAGTATAATTGTCTAGTTGACCCTCTTTTGGTGTGTGGTTTGTTCCCTGCCCCCACAGCTAAATTACTAGACGACTCCCTCCTTCCCATATTTTGTATGCTCCCTACACGTATTCAAAGGCAAGGATGGTTATTTGTAACTTGTTGACTTAAGAGTTACCTGCTGCTAGTAAATTATTCACATGTTGAACAGTGAGCTAAGAACTCAGCAGAATACTATGTAGCACGGTGGCTGATGCACTGGTCGAACATGTGTTCTCAAGGTTTGGGGTGCCATTGGAGATTCACTCGGACCAAGGGTGGAATTTCGAAGCAGCCCTTTTCCAAGAAGTGATGAGGATAGTGGGTATAAAGAAGAGCCAAACCACTCCGCTACATCCCCAGTCTGATAGAATGGTCGAACGCCTAAATCGCACCCTGGAGCAGTTCCTGTCCATCTTTGTATCTGATAATCAAAAGGATTGGGACTCCAAAGTACCACTGTTTCTGCTAGCATACCGCTCCACCACTTATGAAGCAACTAAGGTGACATCATCAAGGATGCTGTTTGGAAGAGAGCTCTGTCTCCCGAGCGACCTGATATTCGGATGAATGGCGGAGGAAGACCAGATTGCGTCCCCAGTGTATGCCATCGAGTTACGTCGCAAGTTGGTTCACACTCACAACTTTGCCCGGCGACACCTTAGGATCAATACCGGCAGGATGAAGACTAGCTGCGATAGGAATGCACCAGATGAAACATTCTAAAAAGGGCAACTGGTGTAGTTGTACAACACTCAGAGAAAGAAGGGGTATTGTCCCAAGCTGCAGAAGAATTGGGAAGGCCCTTATGAAATAGTGAAGAAGGTCAATGATGTGGTGTTTTGGATTGTTCGTCGAGGCTTTTGGGCGAGAGGACCTAAAGTTGTACACATCGACAGGTTGGCCCTCTACGATGGACCTGAAGCTGGTGTGTCTGTTCGGGATGAACAGACTTAAGGAAGGGGCAGTGTTGCGTGCCATGTACCTGGAGGCCGGTGGTCGGCAGCTGTTTCGTAACACTTCGTGGACTGGTCCATGATTCATGAGCCGTGTGGCTACGTGATGGAAGTAACGCCGAAGCTACGTCATAGATATCTGTCCCAACTGCGCTTTTACCCTGCGAAGCGGCCTAAGAAACTCAAATCACGTCCGAAACATGTAGTAATGTCTATTTTTTAGACCCATGTAATGCGGTTATTCCCCGACTGTTTCGAACAGTATAAAAGCGTAGAATCGGCACATTTGGGGAGAGTTCGCTATTGGTCATGCTAGAAGAAGGTGCTATGCTTGTGGAGAGAGACTGGTAAAGACATCCTGGTGATGTCAGAGTCTACTGTGAGGCAGCAGGCGGCTACCTTCGGAGCAGTGTTGGGCGAACCAAGAGGACTGCAGCGGCGGGCTGACAAGCGAAGAGGAGGTGCGCGACGGGAGTCGAACCGAAGACCTCAAGAGTGAAGACAGCGGTGCACTCGGGGTGCTGCGCAGCACATGGCGATTAATCACCACTGCGGACTATTAAGGTTGTACACTGTCACTATTTGAGAGACTGTTGATTAGATGTATGACTGAATTTTATTGTAATTTCTGCTGTTTAATTAAATGATGGTAGACATTTTTGTGCTTTAATTGTCAAAGTTAATTAACGTGTCTGTGACACAGGAGTAACTGTGTGCATAACTAATTGTGTTGTGAAAGTTACAGTTGATTGCTGCTTTGTGTTTTTGTAAGCTTTGTGAGCTAGTAAATCAATAACTTTATTCAACTCTTTTATTTATAATTATAAGACCTATAACCCAAAAGAACTCATGGGAATTGCCCACATATGAAGTTTTTGTCTTAAAACTTGTAACAATACTACCAAACTTGTAGGTTTAGGTACACACTCTAATTTTAGAATCACATTTCTAAAGACAAGCAAATAAGTGTTCTAATTTTAATGCATTGTGTAAGTAACATCCCGCTTAATGTGTTCCAGACGACGAATACACACATTCCCACAAACATTTGCAATGCAGTGATGGCACAGATGGCATAAAATTATATCAATAAATGCAAGTGTGCGAATTCTGTTCAGCTCATTGATGGTTGTTGAGTTTTCTAAACCAAGAAAAGCCACTCTTCTAAGACAGGTAAAACTTTATTGCAGAATAAAGACTTCGAAATCCTTCTTATACTCTAACCAAGTAATTAATTTGACAAACGGCTGTTAACTAAGAGAAACTATTCAAGGATTGATTTCTCATGATTTGAACTATTTGCTGTTAAGTGTATCACTAGCACAATTTTTGAAGGGCATCATGTTAACCATGAAACCCTATTTGATTATGGATTAAACCGATCTAGGCCAAACATGGAGAAAACAAACTTGAAGTTTTGAATGTGGGTGTTCCATAAGACTTGTCACAGTATACTGTGCTGTGGCAGCGTATATAACATTCCAAATGTTTGTTCCACTTTGCTGAAGCATCGAAAAATGCACGAAAGAAATGTGCCATGGATTCACCAGGAAAGATCTCTACGTCTGTGTTTATGTACGTCTGTGTGAACTCCGTCGCCATCCTAGCAGAGAATAATGCAGCGCCATGATCTGTGGGATATTCGAAGCAGCATAACTCTGTTGATTGTCATAAAGGCGCCTGTAATACCTTCCTTGAATTGTTCTGTTGTTTCGTATCATTGCTGGGATACGTGTGCTTTAACAGTACCCCAAGTACATTGTCACATGAAGACAGATTGGGACTCCTGGGAGACCATTCCCACTAGCAGATGTGCTGATCCACGTCCTATCCACCTGTTTCAAAAGACTTCATTGAGATATTCCCGGACAGTGATGTGTATAGTGTGGCGGAGCTCCTTCCTGTTGAAACCAGCAATCTTGAAGCACATCCAATCTCTCAATCTCTGGAATAAACCAATCCCTCAACATGCTCCAATAGGTGTGTTGGTTGACACATGTATCAAAGAACTAGGGACCTATCAAGTGCTTAGCAGACATAGCGACCCAGATCATAACGTGTGGAGGGTTATGCTCGAGCTCCTTGCTCCACAGCACAGTACAGGGGCTGACAAGACTTTTGGAACACTCTGTAGTCTGCCTAGTATTTCAATACTCCATGCACCACTTCCATTATCATCTGTAACTGCATGATTCAGTACTTAATTAAATAGGGGGCTGCGGTGGCCAAATGGGCAGACAATACACCTCCCAACAAGACGATCCAGGTTAGATTCCCGACTGGTTCAACTCCTGGATTCTTACATGTAGGACCGCACACCATACTTTATGGTTTTAGTTGATGATATGTTACGTAGTTTTACTTCAAAATTAATGATAAATATGACGTTCATAAGTGACGTAAATTATTATTACTATTTTTACATAATTCTCATTTCACAATGACTTCACTTTCTTCAATATCAAAAAAGTCGCAGGATAGTAATTTTCTTTCTTTATTTCCAGTTGCTCAATATTATTCTTTACACAGATAATCAACCGCCCGACTTGACACATTGAGCAGCAGCACACATGGCATAATGGCCTGGCTCATATGTAGCATGAGAGAAGTTTCAAGAATCTGAGAAAACAAAATGACCTTCGTTCCTACAGTCTGTTGCTGTACTGCATGTGTTGGCTATGAGAGGTGGCTGATCTGTTATCAATGCAGACTATAGGCACTTATGAAAATTCACTCTCTACAGTACGTTATCCCTCAGACACGTGACCAGATTTTGTTGATTACCAGAATTTGATAACACCTGCAATGGTATTCAAGGTTTTAAAATGAAGAGAAATAAAAAAAAATCCTACATCACAAGTAAACTTAACTGGGGTAATATTTCAAACATCATAAACATGAAATTTTGGATGACCTACCCTACCCTCGTGAATTTTCATAAGCGTCTTATGGGTGTCACATGGCCATTATCGGTGTACGCAGAGTAGTGTTGAAATACAACTTGATATTATTCACAGAGAAAATGCAAAACTAAAAACTAATAAACACGTTTGGATCACTTCAAAAGTCGTAACTACATGAGATGTGTTAAATCATATCGTGAATAGATTTTGGGTCTGCGCGTAACATCTAGGTCCTTAGCACTAGCATTGAGCATCAATGGAGCTGGTGAGGGCTGACATGAGGTATGGAGCAGCGTTGGAATGAAGAGACGTAGAGAACGGGAGATTCCTGAAAAAACCAGCAGACCAGCGACATTGTCCGACAGATTCCAACATATGAAAATCATATATTTCGAAAATTATTTACAGATTACATTTTCGGTTTTGATATTGGTAGTCATTAATAAATGAATAGCTCTTTCTCAGTATGTTTAAATACTAAAGTCGTTATCTTAAGTCAAAATCAATATATCTATAACTTTGAAACTGTTTCATTACCAATACATTGTCAGTTATCTGTGTGTTTGAAAACAGAAATTGCTTTCGGTGTACTGTCGATAATGATATTTACGTGGTTACAATAATATTGTTTTCGGTGTATTACCGATATTGATAGACGATTTTGATAATATCGTAATACAGAAATATTGATATTTAGAAATTTACATATTGGTTACATTTTTTAATTTTGATATACATAATTACTGATATAACAAAATATCAAACAACCCTACTGCTGAATCCTGAAGGATGGCATGAAATGAGACCCAAAAGCAAAGGACGGGGGAAAAGGAGTACGTACCATGTGTACAAAATTAAACAAACACAATACTTAAGAGTGTCATTAAGCAAGATAAGACAGCAACAAATATGTACCTAAAAGTCTGACTGTGTAGAGCATTAGGTATACAAAAATTTAATTTGTCACATTTAACATCTTTAGGCTACATATAGGTATTTCAAGATGATCCCAAGCAATCCAAATCAAAAACACCCAAGAATTTCAGAAAATTTCTTTTTCATGTAAAAAAAACTGGAGGAATGTGAAATTCGAACAATATACTGTCAGTACAAAAATTTCCTTGATGTTTAAAATGTTATGATTTCCCGCTATCAAAATTTCTATAGCTACACACCTGGCTCATGATCTGACTTCTGACTGTCCCAAGATGAATCATCAGAAGCAGAAAGAAAGTTAGCTTTAACTATCTCTCTGGTTTTCGAAGTCTGATCGTAAACTTCATTACCAATTGGCAAATATCTGACAAAATATTTACCATGTAAAACTATTTGCAATATTTCCAATTTAGTTTTCCTGAAAATTTAAGATGTTTCTACTGCTCCACTATATCAAATCATCACCATAAATATTGTCAGTTACAGATGTGTACATAACCTCCAGCTGCAGTTGCTGAGATGTCGCTCAGCTACAATAAACGTAAATACTGTACATCTTCATAAAAAAAGCAACATTCATTGGTTTAACCAAGTTAATTACGGTGTATATATGAAACCTATCTGACTGTCATTAGGCACCCCTGCAGATACGCACGCAAGGAAGATTTCTTCAAACTCGGTAGGCCTACTTATCAGGAAATTACCTGACCTCATTTTTGAACCAAAGGTGCAGCCATTTGGAACTACTCACCTTTGTGTGTCAAACAAATGCATTCAACAGAATTATCATTTTTCCCTCCAATAGCCCCTTGCATGAAATTTTAAATACGTTGAAATGTGTGCCATATAGCAATGAAGAAATATGAAGATATAAAAAAGATTTTTTTTAAACACTATAGTTTAGGAATTGGAAACAAGCAAAGTTCTGGGAAGCCGCAGGCTACCGAAAACATATTTTGATTGGTCCACGTCACAAGCCATAACGGCCAGCACTGGTCATATTAAGGCTTAAGCTAGCATGGCACTCAGTGGATAAAGTGTAGCGTATTGGTTACGGTACTTGGCTACTATTTTTAAGGATCCGGGTTCAAAACCCACGTGCGTTATGTATTTTTTAAATAATACTATTAGATAGTTTTACAAGCAGCTGATGCAAAAATGTTTCATTAATTTTTTTAAACCATCTATTTTCCATTTACACAACCATGTTAATACGATGTCTGAAATGGCATATTTGCACGGAAGAAACAGCGATTTAAATTGAGTGTGAATCGCGAAAGTGATTTTTTTATGTCATCTAGTAGGCTTGTGTACCTACATTAAAATAATAGGTCATATATGGTTAAGCTTGTATTTAGGCTAAATGTGTTTATTTTGTGCATGTTCAATCACTTGTTACTTCACATATTACGCAAAGAACACGTCATTAGTGGTAAATAGTACTGCAGTCGGCTTACGTTACACTGTTATACAACATAAATAAAAAAATTTTTTGCGGTACGCTAAACCAAAACCACACAACAGCCCAGAAGTATTCTTTGCTGTATAAATGTATGTATTGCATATGAACCTAAAATCCGTAGTGAAATACAAAATACTATTGATTATAAAAAAATATTAAATTTGGATACAGAAACAATGCTTCCATGCAAAATCTGAGAAACAATATTATACTAACCCGAAAGGTTATTGAACTCACATAAGTTTTCCAATATCAGCCCAGAGAGTAACCATTGCACCATTGTGGCAGACACTTGGTGTGGTTCTATTGTAAAGTAAATGTATGGGTATTAAATAATTAAATATAGTAATGGTTTGCACCAGTAAACAGGTTTATTTAATGTATTATCACATATTACAGTGCTCGGATATTGCTCTGATATTGTGCGATATAAAATTGTGCATAACACAAAACTTTTATAAAACCTCCGACTCGAATACCTTTGAAATATAAAATTTGTTACATATTATGATTGACTACGTACGTATAACCAAACGAACCACCGTAACAGACTTAAAAATGGTTTTTTATTGACCAAGCGTAGTCTGGCATTCCGCCGGAGTGCGACAGCAGTCAACTAGCTTGCCAAGGCCCCGTGTGTACTATGGCTTGTGACGTCACTGCACGTTTCCGTGGGCATTTTAAAAGTGCGGACTTTAAGTAGCTGTAGTTACCTCAAATCTACTTCAAATTTAAAAATTTCAACACACATTGATTTCTTTTTACACGCACGTAGTGTGGATGTTCTCATTGAAATTCACTTGAGGGGTCCATTCCTTGCAAACTATATTATACAAATTCTCTTCCGAAGTCCTACAGGTCATTAATTGCATAATTTGTATAAAAAATCACACACATTATAGATGCAATACTTCAACACAAGAACATGATCTTAACTGTGCATGGCTACTGGAACATGTTAGGTTTGTGTCAAGACCAAGCAACAAGAAGTCACTCATGTCCTTCCTACAGTATAATTATTGTGTGTTATAACTGTCAGAATGTCGAGCAGTTACAGAGTTGAATGCTATTGGCAGGTGCACTCACAGTGATTAAGATAATTCAGTAAATATGATTGTGTTCCAGTAATCCTTAACGCAAGAAATTGGTCCTCATCCACCCCTCCAATCCCCAAATTCAGACAACTTTACTTGAAAGAAATAACTACACAGAAGTATAAAATGTTGTATACAAATTTTTTTGTTTTGATTACATATTTATACATTATTGCTACCATGCTAATAGCAAAACCACGTTCACTGCTACAAAAACTTTTTTCTCAGACCTACGAAAGATTTTTTATACACTCCAAGTGGGCAGGACTATTACAGCACAAAATAAGTAAATACAATTATAGAAAATGTAGTGAAACTAAATTTCCTTAAAACTCTAGAGATTATTTGTTAATAGAAAATACAGAATAACATACAACCATCTGATAATCTGCCAATGACAGGACCATTACTGAGACATAAATTAATGGAATGATAACAGAAACTAAACAACCCCCTTCCAAATTCTAATTACGTATGTACTACCAATCAACAGCCAACACAGAACAGCATATTACAATAATTTAACTTACAGGCGGATAATTGAAAATCAGTGATAATCTACAATGTTAGGTCCTCCTCTTTCCTTCAGATATAACTGCATGGTTAACCAGCACTGAGTCCACTGACTGCACGAAAGTTAAACATGTAAGATAAGATCATTCTCTTGTCACCTAATCTCTTCACGTATACATAACTAATCTCGGCACTATTTCGAATTCAACAACGCAGTAACCTGTCTGAAATCAATCTTTTAAACAGTATGGAAATGCCGACTATATTAACCCTTTGTCCTTTATTGGAACAAACAGTGTGTGCCAATTTTTCATGCACATAACTGAACAGACATTTGCTTTTAATTCGCCTCTTTTACAAGTCATGTCTCATGGTTTCTACTTAAGGTTAAGATTTTTTTTTTTCACATTGGTGCAAAAGACTCAGAACTAAATGGAATGCTTTGGAAAAAATCAAGACTAAAAGCAGTGATACGATGCACAGTTGGACGTTGTTGTGCAAAAAGGAACCAAACTACTACAAATGTATTAATTTTGAGATACTCATACCAAGTACAAGGTAAGGTCCAAAGTATGTCCTAGAAAAATAACAAGCCGTGAATCGTAATACTTGAAGGATAAAGAGAGCCCAGAGATTATGGTTTGTACAAGGTTTAGATACGAACAGTAAACTTTGACACTTTGACCTCGAATATGTCGGTTGCAGTGAACTGTGGGTTGGTTCCTGTTTGCGTAACTACGTCCAATTCTATGTAGGTGTTTTGCAAAATAATGTGCCCTTCTACTGCAAAAAAAAAAAAAAAAAAAAAAAACTTTATTTTGGTAGGTTTTCGTAAAAAAAAAAAATTGGTGATAATTTGGGAGCAAATTCTGAAAAACTATTAATCATTGTAGGGATCCGTCAATATGAAAATTGTGTTGATTTCACAAAATATTTTTAAAATCACTGTTGCTTTAATCAGAAGTTCTTTTCTGAAATACCTTATGTATAGGCCTACTAGTAAACGTCCTTCTCATTGTCTAATCATGCACTATTCCAGCCTGAACAACTGATGACTGCTCTCATTGACATCAAACAAATAACTGGAATCAATTATTTGTGCAAGTGATTTGCAGGTCACACTACACCTTACAAACACGTCTACAATTGATACTACTATCCATATTAATGTTTCCAAATCCTGCAATGACCACAAAGGAGTCAATTTTATATGGCTACTGGTCTCCTAAAGAACAAACCAAATGGCAGCAAGCAAACAAATTCTCCACAAAACAGCTCCCTCACACAGTTAAGAAATTTAAAAACTGTGCAGTTACACTGAAATTCCAAAACAGCAAAAATTACTAAAATGGTTGAAAATTTTAACAGCAGAGTGGCACGAAGTATACAGGCAAATAAAAAAATTCAGCACAAGAAAGTTCCATGCAATTTTGAAATAATCCCTGACTTTATCTTTGCCTGAGACACAAAAAAAAATTTCCTGATAATTTTTGGTTTTCCAGTTCACTAGACACCCTGCTATAGATAGTTTTAAATTGATCAGTAATATGAAAAATGTAGGTATCTTTCGTTACCTATAAAAATAGGGTACTTATTCAATTCAATTCTTCATTTTCATAATTATGAATATCATAGTCCTATGAATTAAATATCAATGTAGTTTTAAAATAAAAACTTTGTTTACTGTGTTTTCATTACTACGTAGTGTTGGCATAAATTAAACTGAGAATAAACTGCAATTCTTTTAGTACAATTTGGGTTTTAAATCTATTTTATTGTTAGTTGAAATTTTTATAGCCTACATGAAATCAGTTCCTTTCAGATACTGTAATTTAAATTGTACTGATGATCAAGGACATATTTAACAAGCTAAGCTTGCCACAAAAAGCAGGGAAAGTAACATTCCACATCATAACCAGTTACCTGTAATTAAATTCATTTATGAATGAAACACAGAATACTGATTCTATTCCTTCGCCTTCTAGTCACTCCACATATAAATTAAAACACGGTTTTTAATTTTTCTTTTCTATGAAGAACACCTTTCTGATAAAAAATTAGATGCTGGTGTTCAAAATATTCTAAAGTAATGACAACAGAAGTCCTGTATTTAAAAATTGAAAATAATCTCATGTAGGCCAAATGAAAGGAAACTGAAAGTTGCTTTATGCAGGAAGTGAATTTCAATAAATGCCTTCTCAATGTCTGCCTATGCATTGAGGGGAACCCACACTAAAATTTTTGAATTTCTAGGTCTAGTAGTTTGGGCTGTGGTTTTGATAAATTAAGTTAGTAAGTTGGTCACTGTACCCTTTAATGTACAGAGACTTCTATTAGCCATCACTATGATTATCTACAAGTAAGTTACATGTTACAAGCAAGTATTGCA
This sequence comes from Medauroidea extradentata, assembly GCA_003012365.1. Taxonomy (NCBI): domain Eukaryota; kingdom Metazoa; phylum Arthropoda; class Insecta; order Phasmatodea; family Phasmatidae; genus Medauroidea; species Medauroidea extradentata. The sequence goes on along the minus strand of PNEQ01007184.1, from coordinate 48,424 downwards.
AATAGTCTGTTTGTGTACAAAAAATCACAAACATGTACATGTGTACTCCAATGTGTGTGTGTTTTTCCTGAAGAAAAAATCATAAAGCTAGAGTACGAGAATCAATGGAATGAAGAAGAAATCAGACAAATTCAAAGATAGAGCATTTCAAAATTTTACCCGAAAACTGTGAGAGAAATATTGTGCTAAAAGAACCATCTTTGGAAGCCTGTATTTTAAACAAAGAATTTTTTCAAGAAATGTGCCTACTCGGGTTCTTTACTTTTTCCTGAACTTTAAAGTAAATTAAATGAAAAACAATAGATACTATGATGGTACGATTTATTTCTTTGCCTACATGGTTGACATTGAGTATGCTTAAATATTCAACAAAATTTTTTTTAAAGCTTAAAACAAGTAAATGGATCAGTTCGACACAACTACATCATTAGTATTATTAAAAAAGTTCAATGCAGCAGTATGTAGGATTTAGAGCATAAGAAACAAATGCTTCTCAGGTATCTATACATCTATTTGCCTGCCAGTTTACTCAAAAGTGGTGTTAAATGATATTAGATCATATTCCAGTTTCTTCTAAATAAAGTTTAATGCATAAATTTGTAAGTATGTGAATACAATAAAGTTAGCAGACAAAAGCCGCTGACACGTGTGTACAGTTGTTGAATGATCTGCCCGACACCTGGGGCTCGACACTAGTACTGTAGTTTGAAAATGTATGTGTAAAGTAGCATTCATAGGCATGGGCGCTTGGCTGAAGTTGGATCGAGTTTTATAAAGCATGGACAAGGAAAGCCTTTGAAAATCATAGAGATAACTATTTCAATAAATATTTTCAAACATATTTAGATTGTCACAAGAACTATATCGCTAGTTTAAATGCCAAATTTATGGGAGTTTCCAAGAGCAGTGTACTTTGTGCAGCAGGAAGAGAAAAAATGGACACTGGAACATTAGCAACAGCTGGCATGTCTACTACTGTACATGAGAAAAACCCTACCACTCAGTTTGTAGACATTTCTGGCATACAATCTTGTCCATCTGTGATTCCACTGTCCACCGTTGCGGTTATGCTTGTAAAAAATTATACTTCAGTAAAATGTTGCAGGAGATGCTGTCCTTATCAAGTGGAGGATTGTCAGTATGTACAAAAAGATCTGTGTCGTCTTATCTTGCAAGAATTTATAATCCCTTAGACTGGTTGGCTCTTGTAGTAATGTACGCAAAAACATTCCTCCAATCATTATGGTTATATGGACTAGGCTGGGATGAGCATCTTTCATATTTTCTTAACAATTTGTATTAGCAGTTCATGCATGGGATTGTAATTGTACATTCTCTCTGACTGGTAATGCCAGTTCTATTGGACCACATATTGATGTCCAATCACACGTTTTTCTGACACATCAAAGAAAGGATACTCTGCTGTTGCTTGTCTCTACTTCACAATATCACAACAGGTATATACAGTGAAGTTGGTAATGACAAAAAACTTATAGGCAATCTTCCTACACCTCGAATCACCCTTCAATCAATGCTCTTCTGCTCAACAGAAGATTTCACTGAATTTTTCAACTTTAAGGTCAGTAGGTTGAAGAAGGCATCGACACAGAAAGTCTATCTGTGTCTCCTTCTGTGTCACTCTACAAAACTTGTTAATTTTCCGGTTGTTGTTGGCTTATCTGTGGATGTTTTCGTTGTTGCATTATCATGCTGTGATCTTAGCTCACACATATTTATACTACAGCTCATCTTCAGAAGACTGTGTTCAACTTTCTCAAGTCAATACCCAACTAGGAATCTATCGGAAAATTTTCAACCGTTAGTGGCATCAGTTTCAAATTTAATCCGTCAGCTGTCCACCATCTGAGTGTCATTTAAGAGATTATGAATAGCAAGACTGTGCTGAAATCAGTGGTAGGGGTACAGGTTTTAACTATTGACTAATTCACAACGGTAGTAAAAATATTTAAAGTAATTCTTAATTCCAGGCCTCCAGTCCCGTATCCTCTTGGCCCCTCTGACCTTAGTGGCTTCACCCTTGGGCACTTTCTCACTGGTAGACCTCTTCTCACTTATCAAAAGGATGGCCTCACTCAAGAAAATTTTAACTGTCTGACACGCCTGTGATAGGTTCAAGCCATTGGGCAGCATTTCAAGAAGTGATGGCTAAGAGAGTATATTCATGTGTTTTGAAGAAACATGGGAAGTTGTTCCACAAAATATCTTGCATGTTGGTGGTTTAGTAACCACACACCTGGACAACTTACCAGCATTGAACTGGCTGAGTCACCAAAGTGTATCCTGGAACGGACGGACTTAAAAGGATGACAACAGTTATAAGCAAAAACTGTGAATGGCAAACTAAAACGCACTGCCATAAAGTTGTGTCTGCTTCTAATTGTGTCATAATATCTGGTACACTGTGTGTTAGCTGCAGAAATTAAATAGCTATTTTAGGTGGGCAGATGTTGTGTAGATACATGAGAGTTATAGTGACCCATAGTGTTGTCCACGACTTTTCAAGCTCCAAGCAAAAGGAATTTACTTTTTCCTGCTGATTCTCAAGATGTCGATATGGTACGTCATCCCGCGAAATTGTTCGTCACAATTTTATATTTTTCAGTGTTTGCCTGTGACTCTTAAAAAAAGGGGCAGCGCCTTACATTACTTCATATTGGTAGCCATAGATATTTTAAAGGAAATGTTAATGTTTAAGGGGAAAAAAAGGCAATTTTACAAAAGATGAATGGTGACGTCCGCTGGGATTAGTTTGAAAAAACTTTGTCTAAATTAGAGCAGAACAGTGTTGTTAAGGTGGGTTTACGCATTACAATAAGATGTACAACTTGTTGGCAACAACAACACATAGCACATAGGCCTAAGACATAACATGTACACTGCATATTGTTAGGAACTGTTTGACTTAGAGTCAGATCGAAGGTTGGTGTAGATTGTCATAAATTTAATTAAGTCGTAACTAAAAGTAAATGTTTTGTAAACGGTGACTCAAGTCACATTGTTGCAACCTAGACATCAGTTTTGCCATGGTTGCTATGTATATAATGCAATTTTGACTGTTTGTTGTGTTGTTTGACTGTTGTGCGTCAGTGTGCAATTTATTTTCTTTACTACCATTGTGTAACAAGTTGGGTTGGGCGAGATAGCCTGGCAGGCCGTGCAGCCTTCCCCTCCCGCTGCTCATTACCTACAGCCCCGGCATCGAGACAGCAGACTGCGCCCCTCCTCTTTCCCCCTCCCCCTGCTTCTGTATCACCAGTCACGCAACGAGTCAGTGCACTGCGCTCCACATCCTTTCCCCTTTCTTACCGTCCCTGGTGATGCTGGCCACTCGTGCCAAGCTAACGTCACAGGCGTTCTGAATGGATGGGCTCCTGTCAGTCATCCATGACAAGAATTCAGCTCGGACGTAACAATGTTCCTGCAACATCTAGAATGGTCAGCTAACATCAACCAGCATGGTCAGTAATGTCTGAGAATATTCTGGGTGTTGTCGTGGGCGACTATAAATACAAGGCCACTGTTCGCGTGCAGTGATTGCGGCGTTTAGCTGGTGAGTGTTCGCAACGGACTTGGCGAGGGAGGAGACGGGCAGATCGAGGAGAGGCTATGAAGGTGACTCTTCGAGTGGTGTGAGTAAGAGTGAGTGTGGACGAACTGGCTGAACTGTAGTTGTGTATTGTGAGACATTTCCAGATAAAAATTTATGTGGTCAGAAGACTGATAAAGACGTTATTAATTATACACTAGAGTAGTAAATTAGTCTTTTAGGGAGATAACCCGTACATAATATCTTTAAGTGTTTATTTGAAAAGTGAGAATTGGAAGTGTTGTATACTTAATGTAGAGTGTTTTAATTAAATTAAGAACTTATATTTACTTTATTAATTTAATTATCTAAGCCCTACATTCCAAACGAACCTGGCTGCACCCAGGACAGCAAAGTTGTAACACTACATTAAAACGCCAGCCTCCATTAAGTCTCTCATTAGTTCCCTAACAGAGTGTAGAGAACTGTACAAATGCTTTCCATGTTTGCTGCAAGTTAAAAACAAAGAATCTTCGTACAGAAACTAAAAATACCTAGTAGTTTTCAGTAGGCAATGAAGACACCATTTACTTGTAAGTTTTCTTTTCCTTTTCATCCTTGTTAAGGTGGGACATCAGTGGCCATGTTGGATTATTTTATTTTTTCACTTTTGACATTCTGACAAGAAAAGTGTAAAATGTGAGATTATAGCATGAATTCTATTTATCTTGCGCTATAATACAAGCACCGCAGTTGAAATTTTAACGTATATCTAGGCCGCAACCAGTCATCCAAAATTAAGAATATAAAACAATTTGTTTGACTGACTGCGGTTTAAACATACCTTAAAAGTTCAACTGCGATGTTTGTACTGTAAAACAAAATACATAGGATTCACGCTATAATCACAAAATGTACACTTTTCTTCTCAGAATTTAAAAAAGTCGATTAATTAAATAATCCAATATGGCAACTGATGTCCCACCTTAACAGATTAGAAAAACAGGGATAAAGCAATCAGTGATAAGGAGCACATCAAAGGATTTCCACATATGGCGTCACATTTTTGTCGTTCATCGGCTTCAAAAGAATACTTGCAGATCTAAGTGTGTATAAAATGTTGGATATGTTCAACGGCAAACATAAGTCAACAGGAACCTCTACCAATTACTTACTAGACATACATATAGTAATGTGTTGAAGAAGATGAAGGCTCTATCATTGCACAATCCTAAGAAGGACCAGAGTATACTTTGTAATGTGTGTAAGAGTGTAATGGGAAACCAATGGAAGAGCTTGAAAATTTATATAAAATACCACTTTGTTGAAAAATTGGCAATAAGACAGTTTAAAACACATATTAAAGAAAATCTGGTGGATGAAACTTGTGTGTGTGTGTGTGTGCCACTTATGATTTACAACAAGTTTTATTGCTATTTATAACTGCACAGAATCAGCTTTTATTAGTAAAAAATGCTTACTAACTACAACCGTTCAGTTTATGATATTGGAACAAAATATTGCACTTGTTTTGTGTGGTACGGGGGTTAAGTATGAAGAGAATTCTCCAGATTGCCCACTCAAGTTCCCTCGTGAACTTGATTGTTCGAATATTGCAAAGGAAATACTTTTGTTCTCTAGGGGTTGCTGTGGTCAGAACAAGATTTCTGTCATTGCCACAGGTTAATATAACTTTAACTTCATTAAAATTTTTTTGAACCATACCAAGGGCAGAATAAAGGAGACTCGGCAAATAATGCTATTTATTCACAATTGAGTACTTGTTACCATATTTGCTACACCTGAACTAAAATCAATATTTTGCACATTAAATCATTTCCGACCGGCACAATGACAAAAGTATCATGGCTACTACGGTAGAATACATTGTTTTAAAAAATAACCTTATTCATTTTTTTTAAATCAACCCATATAAGTGGCGAAGACAAAAGTTTGACCCTTCCAAGGACTAACATTGTGCCCCAGGTGACGCCAAGCCTACTTTACAAAGACGACTATCCTAATTTAAGCAAAGAAAAACATGACAACTTGATAGGACTCTGTACTGATGCAATGCCTATTATCAGGGAAGAAGAAAATGTGAATTTCTATTAGAATGTTGTGGCATTAGTAAAACTTGGTTAACTTCTTGAATTACTCAATGAAATTTAATTGTACTACCTAGTACTAGCCTACAGTCAGTTTTTCATGTTTTTGTGAAACAACCTTCAAAACATGCACTGGTGCAACATCTATCATTTGAGGAGAAGAAAATGTGAATTTCTAATGTCTTGAAACACAGTCAATTAGCAAGTTCTTCATGATTTTTGCTTTAAAAAATTATTCGATTTTAACAATTTCATGTGTTTTTTTTTAACGTACCGTAATTATTTTATTTTACCATTGTATTTATAAAAACAATTATTCTGCAAGATAAATCTAAATATCTAAGTGAAATGTAGAGTTGTAAGTAACTTACTACTTTCCATTTTTAAAACATACTGCTGTATCTACTTTAAAATGGCAGATAGAATAAATAGTAAAGTAATTTGACATTTGAACCACATTATATTAATGCCCATATCTTGTAAGCATCTTAACCACAACTTAGTGCGCATGGTAACGTCTGGCTAGCAGTTGCTATGTGGCACAGTGATACGAGTGTATTTATTTCATAACTGAGGTTAGAATGAAATGAGGATGATTAAACTTAACTTTATTTCCCTTAGGTTCACTAGAAATTTATAAATAGCAATCACCATATTTTCTTAAAATTAGTTGGAATTGAAATACCGAAATCATGACGTAAGTATTACTTGACCAAAGTATAAACAACCCTGTGAAAGGAAGGTGCGGCTCTTCTTCCCCCCCCCCCTCTCCAAGGGACGTGCAGCAGGGAAGACAGGTACACGCAGTAAAAATTACTGTGGACAGTCTGCAAAACATCCAAGAATGTCAATACCAGTAGCGTGGTTTCCTTATGCATAACACAATATTTCAATGATCTTAGATCCACCACTGTTAAGATTCCACTATACATACACCTGATGCACAAATTCTTCATTTTAAAACCATAATATTTGTTTTAGAGTATAAATAAAAAATGTTAGTTTGAAGAACCAATTAAATGTATCTGTTCTTTAACTTTTCTTCCCTAAATTTGTTTCATGCATTAAATGCAATTTGTAAACAGTGATAGAAAAAAATTAATACTAAATTAATTTTTCTATCACTGTTTACAAATTGTATTTACCAAGTAATGCATGGTGTTCGGCAATAGATATTGTCACTGTACAAAATATTTTAATTTAACTTTCTTTAGTCGAGCCGCATTGAACTTTGTTTGCTTTACAAAGCCAGGATACTGAAGTTATCTCATAAAAAGAAGGCCACTGCTGACAGATTCTCGCGTCAGGCGGCTAGGGCTGAAGATCCGTTGTCTTTGTGATAATTTGCAGTTTAGAAAGCGCTTGGCGTAACTCTGGTTGCATAATTGGGATGCTTCCAACACCTCCCGCAAAACAGACATGTTCTCTCAGACTATATGGTGGATATCAGAGATAATACTAATTCTGTGTGATTAGCTCGCTTTACCTTCCCCGCCACCATCCAATCTCCCTGAGCAAAGTCAAGACCTGTGACCACATTATTTTCAGATAGCCTATTTAGTTGTCTTCGCCGAGCAATACCCACTACTCTTAGGTTACATTAAAAGTTAGTTAAGCCATATTTAAAAATGTATCAGCTTATAATATTACACGGTTTTAGATATTATGTGTTTTTAGTGAATTTTGTTGTTTTTTTATGAGTAAGTAGCTGGTACCCACAACTTTGTCTGTAGGTTTAATGAGATATCTATAAAACAAAAAAAAAATGTTGAAATGTGCTAAATGGTGCCAAATCATTTAAGGGTCATTAATATATATATTTTAGAAACATTTTAAAAAGTAAAATTGTAACAAAATTGTTTGGGTACCCCTTACTGCCTTCCCATTCCCCGAAAGAAAAATTTGTTTTGGTAGAAACATTGGCAGGCGTACGCACAACTCGTCAATGTTCCCTTCATTAAATTTTATTTTGCTCTACCCCCCCCCCCCTTCAGCGCCCACCATAATAATTACTTTTGGCAGATACCTTTGCGGATGCACTCACAACTAACCAAAAGTTTTTTTTTTCACTACATTTTTTTGGGTACTCTGTTCTGCCCTTATACCCCACCACTCACTCGAAAAATTAGGTTCATTTGGTAAAAATCTTTGTGGACACACGAACAACACACCTAAGTTTTGTCTGCTGTATATTTTTTGGGTATCCTGCCCTGCCCCTTTACTCAGCTTTGCCCCCCATTCCCTCCCAAAAAAAAAAAATTTTTGCAGCAATCTTTGTAATCAAGTGATTTTGCTACATACCACAAAGGATTTAATTTTCCTTTATGAACGTCATCTCATTTGTTTATCATATAGCTTATTACCTCAGTTCTTCCTTTTTTGTTGTGAATTTGCCACAATATACCGGTTTGATCATGATTAGATTAACATGCTAATAATTCATCATTAAATACATTAATACTTTCGAAATAACAAGAGATCCCATTAACTTTAGTTTACCTTCATTTTACTTACATTTTAGTTACAATTCCAAAGATATATACAGTTGATATGGAACTACAAATACATGGAGCAAAGCACAGGACTGAACATACTGCCCCCAAAAAGGGTTACCCTTTCTTTTTAGTTTTTATAAATGTCTGACCATTATTTCTTAAACTTAGATAATTTTAGCATGTTTCCTCAAATACATTTGTTTGTTTCGTTCACTCACACCATTTCATCATAGAAATTTGCCACATTTGTAATCCGTGAAAGTTGGTTTGTAGTTATAGTCCCTACGTTACTTCTGAGGTTTGTTATTCTGATCTTGGATGGAACTAGAATTCATGACACATAAGTTTCTTTATAAACCAATTGCTTTGTTGGTACATGTACAAGACTCCTGGATTTGATATGTCCTCGCATCTGATGCCTTACTTTTGCAGGAGTCGTCTTAATCTCCGACCTACTGCCTTTTTCAATCTGTCATGATTACTGTATATATAAAATAAGCTGTTAATGAGACGTAAGCAGGATATTTTCTGTTACTGGTAATAACTGCTGGAACAGTAAAGATTGACTTTATACTACTGGTATTTTCCTTTGCACCACTAGCTGATAACATTTAAGTTAACGACTGTTAGTTAACTCTGGTAAACAAGTGACAGATGATTCATACGTTCTCAATAAAAACATGCCACTGTTTCCGTTTGTAGCCTAGGTGTATAATCTGAAGACTGCAACACTGAGTTAGTCACCTTATTTTTGGCTCAACATTTTACCACTCTTAGCATTCTTGAAATACAGTATTGTTTCGACAGGATTCTAATTCACATAATTCTTTTCAACTATAACTCTGTTGCATATTATTGACATCAAAACCAGGGCTTGCTTCAATCGTGAGATTAGGAAAACATATCCTTGTTCAACATAATGCACTCCTCCTACTGTTGTAGAAAGAATGTGAGATGGTAGATAATGGAGGAATATACCCTTCAAATTTAATACTCATAACTGGGTTATTTATTTTTTAAACTTGAATGAAAAGATGGTACGGTGAATGCAGTATTTGTTGAATTTTGAGAAAACAGGTATTGTGATTTCATCTTACAAACATTCTCAAATTGGGACCATTTCAATGTTTTATCAGTCACAATTATACAACGCTATGCTTCATACTATACATACTCTTATTTGCAGTTTTTATTGCTGGTCCATCAGCAATAGCTTCCAAAATCAGGAGTTTGGAAACATTGTGTTGCAATGCACTATCAAATATTGAGACGGAGATGCTAGTAACGTTCAGTGTACCATCTAGTATCCCAATTGTGAGTTCTTCTTGCAATGTAGGTTTTCCATGATATGCATTTTCATAATATGCCTTATTAAAACATAAAGATTTAATTTTCCATTAACCATAATGGCAATACTAAATGTATCGTTATCTACTGGGAAACAAACTGTACTGTCCAATTCATGTCTATCCATTATAGATAAATTTTGATTTGGAGATTCCGTAGTCTCTGTGTCTACAACAGAAACCTTATGGTATTTCACTGCAAATAATCAAATGCGACAATTTCAGGAAATTCACTATTTTCAGCACTGAAAGTTGACTTCACTTCAGTGCTATTTGAAATTCTGATGTCGGATGTATTACAAGTCCTCTCAGAAACATCTGGAATGTAGGTATATCTTACTTCTTCTAGACTGAGGTGAAATGTGTGGTAACAGAGAACATTTAATATCTGTGTAACAGTCTGTTGTCGTAGACATAATATGGACTGTGGTACAATACTTGGCCTCTGTTCTGACATTGCTTAATCCTTGTAATGGTACATGTTAGGAAATGTATTCAGAGATAGTCTTTCAACTAATGATTCACTGACAAGATAGGCTTGCGAGGAGGAGTCTAACAATGCACTTCCAACTTATTTACATATTTTCACTGTAACAGTGGCAAGTTTAATATGAGTGTGTTGTTTGACATTTAAAGAACAATACTGTGTATTTTACTTGAATTGTCACTGCCTTTGTTGACTAAATTACTATCTGTGTTACGTATTGGTAACACACAGCCAAATATTCCTTAGTATTTCTGTGTAAAAATGTATTTTCTTTTGTTCAACACATAAGAGATGAGCTTGATGTGCACTGTTTCGCTACATACCCTCGTTTAAAGCAATTAATACAAAGATTATGTTGAAATACAAATTCAGTACATCTTTTAATGTTGTCATTTAATAAAATTCAGAACACACATTCAATCTTACATTTCATTTAACTGCTGTTGTGACATAATAAGCTTGTGTTAGATTCTTTGCTTGCATCGCAGTTGAGTCTTGTTTCTTGTAAACTATGTCTGCTGTTACAGTAATTGTATTGGCTTTGCTTTGCTAAGTTCCAAAACCTGACTCCTAACTTCGAGGAATATGCTTAGTTCTTGCAATGTATTAAATAAGATAAAGTCTCCAGCCTCAATGTCATTTCACATACACTTAGGGTTACCAGATGTCCTCTTTTACCCGGACATATCCTCTTTTAAAGGCCTCACAAACTGTCCGGCCGGGTTTCACAAAAATGGGCAAATGTCCTCTTTTTCAAGAACAGACAGCCAAGATGAACTTTTTATATGGTCTATGTGTCACAAAATGTATAGGAACGGTGCCGGCGCTCATGTGCAACTCATTTGCTGGAAATTATTACAATGTTCGTTTGTTATACATATGTTTACAGAAAGTGCGATTGTCAGCCTATGTTGAATATTACTTCATTATATGTTTTATATTGTAGTGCAAACATACTTGGAATTCATTTCTTGAAATTATGTTAGCTTTTTTAAAATTTACTCTACTAAACTACAAGATAATACAGTAGACCTAACTAATTTATAGGTACATTTACATTAAAAAATTTAAAAGTTGTACTTTGAGTATTTTTAAATGTCCTCTTTTTTTTAATGCTTTGAACAAGTATGTGTCCTCTTTTTGGGTTACACTGCTGTGGAAACCGTACATACACTAGAACCTGGTAGGCTATATGCTTACTTGACGAAATTCTGCATTCCTTTAAATTTTTCCATTAATGAGCATTCTATTTTAGCTAAAAATCAGATTTTCTTGTTTTGTACTTCACTCGCTGGCTACTAGTTATGCGCATGTAAAAAATTAAGCTTTACCATAACATCTGTTCCGCAGGAGCAAATGTTCAATCATGATTACATTAACATGCTAATTGTTCATCGTTAAATATGTGAATAATTTCGGGACAAGAGAAATTATTAATGTTAGTTTACCTTCATTTTACTAACATTTTAGTTACTATTTCAAAAATATATATACAGCTGATATGGAACCACAAATACACGGAGCAAAGCTCAGGATTAAACAATACCGTCCAGGTATGGAAACCACTAGCCTATGTCTATTTTTTGCGCACCACAGAATCCAACTGCCGACAGACTACAAGACCCAGTGCTTTTAGGATGACTTGGAAACGTGGCTGTCCCATTACTAGTACAGGAAAACTGTGTGGAGGGTTGTGCGGCACCAACCACCATCCCGCCACTCTGCCTTACCATATCCTCAGCTCCCAACAATACGGAGTATCTACAGGGAAGAAATGGGACAGTTTTTTTTTTTGTTATCTAAAACTAAACACATAAAGGCAGGGAGGTGCTGAAAATGATAAAGTGACACACTGCAACAAATTATAAAGAAAAATCTGAAATAGTGCAAGCACAGTAGCTATGTACTTGTCAGTGTCTGACAAGAATTATTTGAATAATGAAGAAAATGGGGTCCATAAGCCACTTAGGCTAAGCGTGATACAGAAATGTTAAAAAATGGTGTCGAAGAAGTAATTAGGCAGCTGGTCAGATGGTATACGGAATGTTACTTTTATGTTTGGTGTGAGGTAATAAAAATAATAACAAGCATTTATATAATTATGATTTAAGTACTGGCCAACAGTTTGTACAACCTTGAACAGATAGCACCGACAAAAATGTACATGCAAAAAAAAACTAATAATAACAACAACAACTTGCAATTGGGCAACCGTCCAGTGGCAAGCTGTCACCTCCTCCTCAATCACCTAGACCTATCCTTTCCTTCAAGGCCGAAACACAATCGCCTGGTCAGGTCAGACCATCGGACAACACTATTTTATGGGACACAATGAGCCCGGCAGTTCACTATGTATTTTTCATTGGTGCGGATGGCTTACCGACCAGACCATCCCGCCAACCAAATACTAAAAGTTGAGCTACTTGACCTGACCAGCCGCCGGCACACTGGCGTGACGTAACAAGGTCACGCGGTCCAATCAGCGATCACTGGTGATCTGACCAGGTGATTGTGTTTAGGCCATTACTCCCCCCCCCCCCAGTGCCAACAAACTTCTCCAAAAGTAAATTTCACTCCCTTACTGACCTATTAAGCATCTATTGCCTACCTCACTCTGTTCTACTTATCGCCTGAATCATCTGACTGTTATTCCCTTCTTCATCTATATTTTAACTTACTGAAAACATAGCCAAGCTTACCTCAGCATTCCTCTCCACTCACCACCATGTACATCCTGACTAGCCTTTCCCCTCTTCAGATTTCTTTCAGTAAGTTACACTTCAGTTCCTTTTGCATCACAAATGGCCTAAAGTTATCTTCACACTAGCCTGACCCTGCCTTCTCCATTTATCCTACACCTACCAAGCTGACTCTATGCATCTTCCCCAGCTCCTGAACCTCCAATTCCATGTACGGGTCCCTCTCGGCTGCAGCATACTCTTAACATTGGTTGTACCATTATAATATACACCTTTTTCTTTCAATCCACAAATATCACCCTCCAATACCCTTTCCAGCATACCTAGAGCCATAAGAATATATTGTTTTGTGGACATACGCCATTGCTCATGAACGATGTTCACAAACCATGATACATTCCCATTATAAACTCCCATTGAACAAACATTTAAAAATCTCACACATAGAGTCCTTCTCCATTTAGGTGGGCTGCATGAGTTTTATATTCATTTTTATTAAATCAGTCTGGTTAAAACTACTGTCACACATTACTCCCCATGTAAAACATGGTCCATGTTTGATGAAAGAAAACACTGCTGAAATAGCAGTATTTCTTCAAGTTTTCCGTTATGACTTTAGGTATTGAATGAATAAGTACGAGGAGGAAGGAACAGTTTCTTCTACACAAATTGTTTCAGAATCTGACATATCCAATGCTATACTCACGCATATAACAGAACATAACAGATATTAGCCATTGTGAATCACATACTTTAAGATAGGTACCACAAGAAAAGAAGGAGGCAGTGGTGGTCTAAATATTCACGTAGGGGGAGGGAATACTGGAAACATAATGGAGAGGCTGGTAATGCAGTAGGCCTACACAGTTAAGGTTTTGAGGAAAGAACTGTAGCAGAAAGGCCAACATGAATTAAAGAAGTGTTACGTAACACACAGTCAGCTGGGCTGTTATAAAACTATGTGCAGGACTGTGATGAGGGGAAGCACGTAGTAGATGTTTGATCCAATCACCTCCTTTACTTTCCAACCCCTAGCCTCCTCGCATCACCAACTCTTCCGAAAGTAAATTCCACTCCATCACCGACCTCCTAAACCAGGACTTCTCAATTAAATGTACCTTCCGGCCACTTGCTTCAATTTTATAAGAACCAAAAACATCGGGAGCCAAAAGAAAAAAAATTCAGTCAATAATAAGGCATTGTACGGAATCATTTAACTGAGCTTAAGGTTAGTCTAACATAAATCATTGTCATATGCAGAGATTACATTGACCTAACTATAACTATTAAGAAATAGCCCTTAAATTACTACAACAAAACATTTTCGCTGATTTCTGACATTTTGATGGCGGGCCAGTAGAAATCTCTCTGCGGGCCGCATCTGGCCCACTGGCCGCCTATTGAGAAGGCCTGTCCTAAACACTGTTCTGATGATCATCTGAATCTCCTCACTACTATCCCTTCTTCAGTAGGCCTATTGTAAATATTAAGAATAGCTACTCATTGTATACCGGCCAAACTATTGATATTAGAGGCATAGTTTACTGATGAAAAATGTTTCTGTAGACATCATAAGTAGTTGTACCAGTTCATAAAGAAAATTGTGGTTTATTTACTTTGAAATTTTAGATTAGATAAAAGGTTAGGTTAGCCTACATCCTAACCAGCATTTCCACTCTTCTTTCCTTAAATTAATACATCACAGTAGCAACATAGGCAATAAAAATTATAGGAAAAGCATAGCCTAAACAAAAATAAATAAAAACTGGATGCTATCTCTTAGTGCATTAAACACTCCTATTTATTTACATCTTAATTATTCAATTCACTAAGAAAATTTTTATTTTCTTTAGTCATGATAACTATTTCTGTAACATTCCAATTCGTGAAGTAAAATGTAATCTGTGTCACATTATGTGGAATTGAGATCACAAACTGTGATGTGACATTGCTTAAATTAAACACTGGCACTGACCTACATGGGAAAAGGCCAAAGAGTGAAATGAAGAACTGGAGTGATGGCTACTCACAACTAGGCCTACAACATAACATTGTCATTCATAAACAATTTTAATAAGTAGGAACATGCATTTCCTCTCTCTCTCTCTCTAATAGCCTAATTAGGTTATGTTATGAAACTAAAATTAAATGCATTTAAGACACTAATAAACCTATTGCTTTGAATTGATAAAAAGTTACAACATTCTGAAAATCAACAGGTACTTAATTTTAAATTAGTATAACTTACAAACCTTTTCACAATTTTTAGAGGTTAGTTTTTTAATGCCCAACTTCATACAGTGACTTAGGCAACATATTTTCATCAAATTTTCTGCAAACTTACACAAATAGAAACGCAAAAAATATACTGTCCATATAAAATTCTTTAACACATCTTAAATGAAATCTCAGAAACGCTTAAACACCGAAACTGTCAATCAAAAAAATTGCCAATATTAAAATATATTACCTCGGAGTAATTTACTACAAACGGTAAGTATTTTCTTAATCTCTCTTGATTTAAAACGCTCCATAACAAAACATTGCTAGAACATCGAAGGACACTGCAACTTTTAAATGCAAGGGCAATGGACTAACCTAAATACACTGATTAAGCAATGTACTGACGAGCGTGTTTCAACAAAAAAAGCAATGATGCAGATACGGTATCCATAATCAACAGGTCTTGTTCTTTAAACTTCTGTCGCTTCCAAGCAGGCCCTAATACTTTCCCGAAAACAATAAATACAACCCATGTTCCAAGTGTAAACATGCAAAAAAATCAGGACTACGAAAGCATACAAAATACACAGCCTACATGTACGTAACGCAAGATGTTTTAAAAATATTACACGGTCCAACACGAATATGAAAGAGCAACAGCATCAATACGGGCAGGAAATAACACTGGATTAAAATGTTTTGGTGGATAACAAACGACAATTAATTCAGGGCAAACTACTGGAACTACACTTGTCATCTCCAATGTTGACGAAATTACATCAATATATTTCCATTATTTTCAATAAAACCATGGCAAATTTGATGCCTAATAATTGCTAAAAACATTACGCACCTTCATCTACCTTCAGCACGCACACAAAATCACTGATAATGGCAAAAAATTCTCAAATTTTTGTAGTAAACAAAACAGTATTCTTGAAAAACAACTTCGCCATTGGTACTTGTCGGTTCAAGACGACCATCGGTCGGATGCTCGGCTGAATCGGAACGAAAATTTACGAACGCAGCTCTTTCTACACAAATAAACAAGATGGCGGCGTACTGTGGAGGTTAGTGTGTACAGTTGTGTGTGTTTGAGTAACAATCATGTATTTAGGGAAATTTGTATTAAATATCGCGTGTCAATTCAGAGTAGTAAAATGAGCAGATAATATGGTCCAATAAAATTCATTCAAATAAGACGTTACTCTTTAGGACTGTTTTTATAGGTTAAGGTGGCTGAAAAGCCATGACTGATCATTCCTATAGTATTACTAATAACGCCTACAATTTAGCTTCTATCTCCACGTAGACGACCAAACAACTCTCATCTCACCACACACCATTACACGGTATATATGACTTAGTACAATTAGCCAAAATAAAATTGTTCGGTAGACATGCTGTAGAAATACAAGAAAGTGTAAATCAGAGGAAACAATGATGAGAGCAAGCACACACTCAGTGGCGTATCGTGGTCATGTTGCAGGGCATGGACTGCTAAGAAGTGACAATATACAACACTGAGTTGTCTGTGGAACATTAGACTGGTAGGGGCAGGTATACTCCACAGCCAGTGGCGTGCAAGAGGCAAGGAAAGTATTGTCCAGTAATACACCTTGGTATTCACAACACATCAGTGTTGCCAACCGTACCCGAATTCGGGTACACGTACCAGAATTGTGCTATCTGTACCCTGTACCCGACAGTATTGGCTCGGGTATGCAAATGTACCCGAATTTGTTGTGAGGAATAGCCCATATTAATTGTTTAGTTTTAAGATATTTTATCTTTGTTACAGTAACTTAATTGTGTTTCAAATTATATTCGTGAGGGTGTATATTTAAACGGAAACATTCGCCACCACATTTGAATACTACACATTTTGCAATAACTATTATTTTACATAAAGTTCCGTAATTTGGGCCTTGATGGGGCGTAGAACGACATTTAGAATAAATTGACCATCATTAGTACGATTTTTTTCACATGTTTGTTTCGTGGTATGAAACTAGTCAAATGTTAAAAAAAAAGTTTTCTTTTTAAAAGCAAAGCTTACGAAAGAATATCAAAATGATACCAGAAATGTTATATTCAGAATTGCTGGAAATATACATACATTAAGCATTATCATGGCCAATTAAAAAATTAAAAAAATAAATAAATAAGTTGCGACAGATTTTATTGTAACAACAAGAACAAGCAGAATTAGGAGGGTATTTATTCCCTGCTCTACATTCTGACAGCAAACAAGGAACCCCTGGGTTAAATGTTCTCCGACCTCCGCCGTCGCTTCGGAGTCAGACATAAGCAGAAGGTAGAACAGGCAGTTGTGAGTGTTATTCATATGAGATAAGAGAGGCGTTGTGGGCAAGTAGTTTTGAAAAAGCTTTGTAGTGATTATTTAAGTGTTAATACTTAAAAAGACAGATTATTTTGAAGGTACCTGTAAAAGTACCCGAATTTAAACGCGACCGTACCTGAATGTACCCGAATTTTGAGGTGTGTGTACCAGAATAATTCACACGAAGGTTGGCAACACTGCAACACATGTTCTTTTAATATGACAGGTAGACACACACGTGCTCAAAGTGTATAGTAATAACTTATATTGCATGCCTTGGAACACAACCACGATACACCACTGCATACACTGTTCTCCCTCCATTGTGTACCTACTATACTTCTCTGCTGTCTGGGAGGTTGGTAAACAATAGGGAGGGGGGAGGACACATCAACTTCTTGACTAGCGAAGAATCGCACAAACTGTTGGCCAATATTTACAGCACCCAAAATTAATAGTTTTATGGTAGTTTCATTTGCGAGAGGTACGATGTTGCAAAAAATCTGTTCACTCTGTAAAAATAACTGGTAGCCTAGGGAAGGTGTGTGTTCCTGCTTAGGTGAGCGTTGGCAGTACCTGACTCCTCCTGTTTGAGGTGTCGTAGCAGTGACATTCTCTAGTATCCAAAGGTCTGTGAGAGCCACCCCGACAGGGAAAGTGAGGTTGCTCAGGGGCCAGTGAACTTAGTGGGTGCTACTCTGGGATGGGTTCCCTCAGTCTCTGGTACTAGCTAAAACTTCCGTGACCTCTTTTCTTGATAACCTTTCTCCAAGTCAACCTGCAGGCTCTGATGTGTGTACCCTATGCATCCGGGTCCGCCAGAATTGGATAGTCGTATCTACCCTGATGGATCAATTGACAGATAACACCTAGGCAGGTCCCCGTGGTGGTGAGTTAGACTACGTAGCTCTCAGGCCTTTGGAGCCCTAAAGTCTGAATGACAAAGTGAAGAAATTTGGATAACGGAATGGCCACCCAGAACACAGATAACTGTGCTCAGTTGAACCAGGTAGGAATCAGGGTGGAAAACCCATTAGTGTCATGGAAACTAGGTATTACTACGGGAGACCATATGAGCCCCACTGTAAGGTTCTCTCCGTGGGGCTCAGGAATTAAGTCAACCCGGAATTGACTCAATAACAGATTTTAACTACGTACCTTTCAGCATAAAAATCTTATCGGAATTAAGTCAACCGGAATTGAATCATTTCTGGATTTTCAACAACCACTATTGGAACCCATAAATTGGACCAAAATTAAGTCAACCAGGAACTGACTCAATTCTGGAATTTTTGCCGTCTCTTTTCTAGCATGAAAACCGTACCGGAATTAAGTCAACAGAAGTTGACTCAATTCCGCATTCTATTTTTAAACTAAAATGCAAAACGAAATTGACTCAATTCCGGATTTTTTATGTTGCTATACATTTTGAAATTCATTGGAATTGCGTCAACCGGAATAAGGTCAACTGTTGTTGACTCTTTCCGGGTACGTTTCAATGCTTGCACTTTCTCAAGATACAGTAATATGTCAACTGGAATTAAGTCAACTCAGAATATTTTGGTATTATAGTCCGAGTTTTATGGTATGCTAGCTGGTGCTTACAAAACTACAAATTCTGTGCCCATTTTTATTTTGAAAATCGTACAGAAATTGTCAACCCGGGGCCAAAGATTTACTATCCCAACCAAACAACATCAAGCAATGCACTCTCGCCAGTCATATGATACTCATCATGTTTTCCGGTCTTGCAGAGTGAGCCCTGCCCAGTGAACTGAAATGTGGTAAGTTACTAGGACGTACTGGCAGGCGACATGTTTTCATTGGTTGACACCTGGAGCAGATCCCAGGAAACATTGTTTGTTGTTGTGATTCAGCAGAACAAACAGGAAGATTATTTGCTCTTTTAAAAAAATGAAACTGACAAAAAACTCTGAAACAGTCAGAAAATTCAATAAGGAATAATGTGAATGCCTCCTTAACTCTTTGTGGCACAGTGGTGTAGTGACTAGACCATTTGTCTTCCACGATGGCAATGTGGGTCCTATGCCCAGTTTTGTTGCTCCCAATTTTTACAAGTGGAAAATGTGCCAGACATTGTAGTTGATTGGCATGTTTTCTCAAGTTACTCCCTTATTCCTGCCCAATTTAATCAGCGACAGTATACGATTCCACTTGTCGAAAGCCAAAAGTTTGAACTATATATACCCCAATTTATTTTTCTCCTTTATCCTAAGGAAAGCCAGCCTCCGTAATGTTATTTGTTGGGTGCCGGTCTCGGTGTCAGATGTCTGGGGATCAAATCAGGGCTCAGCCATGGACGTTGTGTTGTCCCTTCACCTCACTTCACCCTCCTTGGCCCTTAAGACCTCCTTAAAGGCCCGTAAAACCCTCTCACCTCACCTGCTTCGAGGAAACTTAAGCGCCAGTCATAAAATATCATTTCAGACTGTTTCATTTTTTTTTCTCCTTCCTGACATGCGATACTACTGAAATCAAATGTGGCACATATAGATAAAAAAAAAATTTTGTGTTTACCTTTCTTGGCAATAAACTGTATGATACTGCTGAAATCACTGTAGGTAAATCACAATAGGTAATTGTTTTTTTTTCCTTACCTCTCCTTACCATTTCCAGAAAAACTGGGTATTTATGGAGATACAGGTACATGTTAAAAGAGTGATTCTACATAAAGGTTTTGTTAACAATGTCTCTTAAGAGGCCCATGTACAGGACATAATTTTACAGTCTTTCCAACCGTGGAAACAGGGAAGCGATAAAAGCCAAACTGCCACATTCAATGAGAAAAACATTGCCTCACCGCGGAGAGCACTAAACTAGCATGCAGTGTTTGCATAGTAGTTTTTTTTATGGCCATGTTTCCACATTCTTCTTTTTGGTATATGTGTGTATGTATGTGTGTGTGTATGTGTATGTGTGTGTGTGTATGTATATGTGTATATATATATATATATTTTTATGGCCATGTTCCCTCATTCCTGTTTTTGCTATATGTGTGTGTACACACGTGCGCACACACACACACACACACACACACACACACACAGATATATTTGGGGATGGAGATCTTTGATAAAAGAAAGAAAATTAACAAGGTTAAACCAAACTTATTTACAACTACCTATACAAAAAAAAACTATGTCAATAATAATTAATTAAAATTGATGTGAAACAAATCTAATAACTAGGTACTATTTACATACAGGTTATAAAATCCAAACAATAAATCTATATAGGTTCTTTGTACATGGATAGTCGTTCCTATCACTCACAATGGTGAATCCAATGCACGAGCATCTATGAATCTCTTGTAGCTCAAAAACACCTTCGTCACACAGTCCGCAATCCACCTGCCAGACGCCTTCGAACACTTGTCGCAACCCAATATTTCTCGCCACTCATCACTATCACTTTAACTCACACCATGCACCTGCCAGCCAAAAATTCCCCTGCATCTGCCGCAGCTCTTTTTTATATACTTACTAAAGTCTCGAATTCTCTCTTTCTCGAACATCCTCAAAAGATGATGCATCAGAGTCAAGCACTACCCCGCAAAAGAGAGTATGAACAGGAATACTTTAGACCATGATATCTTCTTCTGTTACCCGATATTGGCGTGTAGATGGCCGCCGCTGCACTTGAGCAGCATAATGTACGCAGAACTTCTTTGCTCTTGCCGCTGCTGTATCAGCTTACACTGTTCTCTGATTATCGCGGCACCTCGGGGATCTCTTAGCTATGCCACCACTGCATCCTCTTTCACAGCTAGGCCCGATTGTCGCGGCTCGCAATACTGCCCCCTCCTTAAGTCTGTTCATCTTGAGCAGACACAACAGACTCTGGTTCATCATAGAGGGCCAGTCTGTCAGTATACACAACCTTGGGTTTTCTTGCCCGAGAGCCCTTGCAAACAATCTGGAAGACCACATCATTTATCTTCTTGACAATCTGATAAGTGCCTTCCCAGTATTTCTGTAGTTTCGGACAGTATCCTTTTCGTCGCTGTGGGTTATACAGCCACACCAGCTGCCCTTCTTTAAATGTCTCTTTGGGTCCCCTCCGCTCATACCTCGTTTTCATCCGGTCGCTGTGTGAAGCAGGCTGCTCTTCTTCTGCTGGCCTCCTAAACAGTAGATCGCTTGGAAGACGAAGCTCTCGCCCTAACAGCATCTTCGAAGGTGTTACCCTTGTGGCTTCGTGAACAGCTGATCGATATGCAAGGCGGTACAGGGGCACCTTGAAGTCCCAATTCTTTTCACTGTCTGCTATAAAAATGGACAGGTACTGTTCTAAGGTGCGGTTTAACAGCTCGACCATCCCATACGACTGAGGATGCAAAGGAGTAGTCCATATTTTCTTCATTCCCAGAATTTTAGTCACTTCCTGGAATAACTTAGCTTTAATGTTGCAGCCCTGGTTGGAGTGAAGTTCGAGTGGTACTCCAAACCTTGAGGATACATGCTCTACTAAAGCATTGGCCACAGTATTAGCCTCTTGGTTAGGTGTTGGTATGACTTCAGGCCATTTGGTGAAGTAGTCTTGCGCCACCAATAGGTACAGATTCTTCCTCCCAGTGACTGGCAAGGGACCCAAAATATCTACTGCCATCCTCTTGAATGGGGCTCCAACAATATACTTCTGAAGATAACTACATCCTCTAGTTCTTGGTCCCTTTCTTGCTGTACAAGCATCACATGTTCTTCACCACCTCTCGACATCATCCCTGCAGTGTAGCCAATACCATCGCAGTACAACTTTGTTGAGACTCTTATTAATTCCAAAATGTCCTCTAGCTGCTGAACTATGAAGTTCCTTCAGCACCTCTAGAACACTAATTTCTGGGAGTACCTGGTGTAGGTGTGTTTCTTTGCCATCTGCACTTTCCCAATTCTGGTACAGCACACAATTTCTCAGAACTAGAGAATTCCATTGTGCCCAGTATGCCTTAGTTGTAGTACTCTGATCATTTAACTCCGCCCACCCTGGGTGCTGGCCTTTTTCCTTCCATTCGAGTATTGACCTAAGAGCATGGTCCTTTCTCTGACCTTCGCCAATCTTTTCATCACTCCATGGAGAAGGTCCATTGTCAATTGTGAACTCTTGGATTCTTGTTCTTCGAGCAGCTGGTGTCTTCCCAGTCTTTCCTTCTTGGCGATCACAATAAAAACACATTGGCTCGTACGGCCTCATGGACAGTGCATCAGCATTGTTGTGTAAGCGACCATGTCTGTGGTGTATTTCAAAATCATACTCTTGGAGGTGCTGCATCCACCTAGCTATCTGGCCTTCTGGGTTTTTGAAGTTCAGTAACCAACGTAACGATGCATGATCTGTTCGCAGAATAAAATGCCTTCCATATAAGTGACGGTGAAAATGTGAAATATTCTTGACCATTGCCAGCAGCTTCCTGTAAGTTATGCAGTAATTTCTATCGGGCTTATGTAACACTTTGCTGAAATACTCTATTGGTCTCTCTTTCCCCTCCTGGATCTGTGACAACACAGCACCAATGCCCACATCGCTCGCATCTGTGTCTAAAATGAACTCGCCATCACTGCTAGGATAACCTAGGACAGGAGGTGAATCCAAAATTTCCTTTAATTTTCTGAATGAGGAATTACATTCGGGGTCCAGAAAAATTTTCATTTAGTCTCAGTTAACTCATGTAATAGCTTTGCTATTGTGGCAAACCCACGCACACAACGCTGATAATAAGCACGGAACCCAAGGAAACTGCTTGCTTGTGTCCGATCAGGTGGCCGTGGCCAATCTCTAATACGTTCGTCTTCACTGATGTTTCTATCCCTTCAGCGGACACTACATGTCCCAGAAATGTCGCTTTCCTTTGGAACAGATTATACTTTTTGGGAATTAGGTTCAAATTAGCAGGTTCAAATTAGCTGATGGTATCCTTTGAAGCACTCAATCAAGACATGTCAGATGTTCATCGAATGTCTTCCCTGTAACCACAATGTCGTCTAAATAAACCCGACAAATATCCAAAGGCATGACCTTGAATTGCCAAGTTCCTTACTCTTGTACAGAAAAGAGTCTTCTCTCTGTCCTTTGGGGCCACTTCACTTTGCCAGTAGGGCCTAACCACTTTTCATGTCCAAGGTTGAAAACCATTGGGATCCAGCCAGGCTATGCAGAGTGTCATATATCCAAAGAAGTGGATGTGAGTCTTTACACGTCACATCATTCAGCCTCTGGTAAACCACACAAAATCTTTTTGGGCCGTCTTTCTTCTTAACCAACATAATCGGAGATGACCATGGGCTATTTGATGGTTCTATCACATTTAGGTCTTTCATTTCCTTCAGAATGTCATCAACCACCTCATGTAAAGCAAGAGGCAGACGTCTAAGGGGGTTACTTGATAGGTCTGGCCTCTCCTGTATCAATATGGTGGCATGCCACACATGTCCTACCAAGATCATGTGAACCACATGAACAAGCATTTTCATTCTTCATTAAAGAGATCTGCAACAGCATTCTCTTGTCTCAAGTCCAGGTTTCCCTTTGTCCTCTCCAGGAGTTCTGTAAGTGGTTGTGGCAGAGTATGCTTCACAAGGTCCTCCCTTAAGACCTTAGACTCAGTTGTGTTTATCTGGGAAACCTGCTTACACAATCCAATTGTGGCCTCCTCCTCAAGACGAATTGCCTTGTCAGTCAAGGTCGTCATTCTAACAGGGAGCTTATGTGAGCTTGATGAAACCAAAGTCCTTGCTAAGTACTCCATAAAGAAGGTTACTCCCTCTTCTCATAGGCTCGATTAACCCAAAGTGTCTTACAAATTGTCCTACACAGCGCCCTGGTATCTCAAGCAGGCAACATAATGGTCTGACAACAAAGTATTTGGCAGCTGACTGGTGATGATAATTCAGGTCGTGGTATCAGTACCAACTCTGTTTCACCTACCTTCAAGACCCCCAGTCGAGTATCAATGCACCATCCTAGTTTGTGGTGAACATCTAGTCCTAGTAAACATGCATCTGCAATATCCGCTATGTAGACCTCATGTTATAACTTTAGATCACGCAATTTTAGTTGCACTTTCCTTTCACTGGTGTTGTCTCACCCGTTACAGTGGTTAACATGCACGATGTCCTATCTTGAGGGGGAACCGGCTCTATGATGTCTGGCCGGACGACAGTAATGGTCACTCCTGTATCTATGCCCGTCTGACAGGGTACGTCATCCAGGCTGCCCTCTACCAGCAATGCATTAGGTTCCTGTTTCACCGAACTTACTCGAAGGAACCAGCACTCACCGACCTTCGCCCCTCAAGACCAATGTTTACATGTTTCCTGATTTTTGAGCTGATTGGTTGGTCTCAGCTAGCTCTCGGTCCTGGTTTCTTCGCTGATACTGTTGACACGGGGCTCTCAGGTGTCCAGATCATCCACACATCCAGCACTCTGGCCGCTTTCCTGGTTGAGGACGGTGCTCCAAAGCACCAACTCTGCTGGAAATGACACAGATTGCTGATTTAATTTCCTTCAGGGTATTCTCATTGCTGTTTCCCTCTTTGTCACTTGTTACTTTTGCTGCTCGCACTGCACGCCTATTCGCTGGGACCTGCCGCGCTGACTCAACTTTCAGTGCACAGGCTAGAGCATCTTGCGTGGTATAAAGTGCTGCCAGGCGTATTGCTTGTCGCACCTCCGTGTCTGGTATTGCATCAACGAAGCCATAGTTCCTGAAATGACTCCCCAGGTCGTTGGCTGCAACTTTGAGGTTTGGCATGGTGAGAATGTCGCAAATAGCTGTTCCTAAAGCGTAGATCTAGGGCAGAGACTACAGTAGAATACTCCAGGCAATATCGTTCAGGCAGAGATTAGAGTATACTGTGAGCAGGACCACTCGACACTGCTGCCAGGTAGTAGTCACATTGCTCTTCTGTCCAACCATTCAGGGTTGCAATAATCTCAAATTGGTGCTGATATTCACACCATGGAGTTTGGCCATCATAAGGGGCAGGTTTGATTGTAACCCCTTTTCCAACAGCAGGCATGGCAACCTCAGCTGTGCCCGTGTGCTGTGATACTCCTGCCGCCAATCTTGACGTCGCAGAGTACTTTCCGTCGCTACCCTGATGTCTCGGCTCTGGCTTCGTCTAGCCGCCATCCCGACACACCGATGGCTGACCACCTGCCTGTCGCTGTAGAAATTCCTCCCATTCTGTCCTTATGACATTCATCTCTTTATGCAGGTCGTCTTTCACACTTCAAATTTTCTCTTCAACATTTTCATTAACATTTTAAATTTTATGGTTCACCAATTCGCTGACATTATCAATTTTTATGTTCACTATTTGAGAAATGCTTTCAATTTTCTTGTCCACATACTCTATTTTTACGTGACCTAGCTCACTGATTCCTTCTATTTTCTTGTCTACATTCTCATTAACACTTGTCTATATTTTCATGAACACACTCAATTTTTGTATTTACACCACTTATTTGGCTACTCGGTCCCTCTATTAGGGCTTGCAATCCCTCTAACTCAGTAGCCATTTTTATAGTAAGCATATACTTATAACCTAAAACTTCATGCCTAGTAAAACTTAACTATATTATTTAAATATCTAACCATGTATTCACAATTTTAATAATTTTTTTATGTGATGGTTTGTAGAGCAAAATTCTTCATTCTTTGCTATTTTCTCCTCATTGAACCTCGTATGCAAACCATTTTTAGAGCAATTATGATTTTGTAGACGTCGCCACAAAATTTACCTTTTTTTAATCAGTTAATTTAATTTTAACTGAGTGCCTCTATCCCACTTCTGACACCAGTGTTACAATTTGGGGCTAGGTACGTTTGTGTTTGGAGGTCTTTGATAAAAGAAAGAAAATAAATAATGCTAACCTAATTTATTTACAACTATCTATAGGCCTACATTAAACCTATGTCGATGATGATTAATTACAATAGATGTCAAACAAAACAACTACTATTTACCTACAGGTTATGAAATCTGAATAATACGTCTATATCAGTTCTTTGTACATGGAAAGTCTTTCTAGTCACTCATAATGGTGGATCCAGTGCACGAGCATCGATGAACCACTTATAGCTCAGAAACACCTTCATCACACTACTTGCTGCAATCCACCTCGCCAGACACCTTTGAACACTTGTTGCAACCCAATACTTCTCGCCACCCATCACTGTCACTGTAACTCAGACCAGGCACCTGCCAGCCAAAAACGTCAAAAACTCCCCTGCTTCTGCTGCAGCTCTCTTTTATATCCTGACTAAAGTCTCTAATTCTTTCTGCAAGTCTTTTATCTCAAACATCCTGGAAGGGTGTCGCATCAGGGTCAAGCACCACCCCGCAAAATAGAGTATGAACAGGAATACTCTACACCATGATATCTTCTTCTGTTACCCAATATTGGTGTGTAGGTGGCTGCTTATCGCACTTGAGCAGCATAATGTACGCCGAACCTCTTTGCTCTTGCCGCTGCTATATCAGCTTACACTGTTCTCTGACTATCGCCGCACCACGGGGGTCTCTTAGCTCTTCTTACCTCTGTATCCTCTTTCACCGTACAGCCAGAAAGTCGCGGCTCGTAACAACATATTAGTTTGGTTACGCACCTTGCAAGGAAGTAGCAATGCCTGCATATGTTTCAGGAATTACAAGCAATACATTGGTTTTACATACAATTCTCTCGAAAATGGCTAACTCTAGCAATTTTCGACAAGACGAACTTTGTTATTATTAATTTTCCACACCTGTTTAATATTCTGTAGTAGAACATGAATTATGGTACAAAACTAGAAGCAGAAGAAAAGTGTCGTGCCCCATTTGAACAATGATGGGTCAATGTCATTACCAAAGTAAATTACTAAGATTATAGTATTGATTTATAAGACACTATACAAAGTTTTGTTATTTAATATTAAGTAGTTTTTGAAATTTTAAATAAAATGTAATTTGAAAGTCTTTTTTTAGGTTAGCATTACTCCCACAATTTTCACTTTAGGAACAAAATGATAACATATTTTCTACATGTATTTTGTGTGCTGTTACCACACGAAATTACCACACTCTCCACCCTGATTAATCCTATATATATATATACATACGCACACACTCACGCACACACAGAGAGAGAGAGAGAGAGAGAGAGGGTATTATAAGCACACCACGCAAATCCTGGGATATATTAGAGAGAAAAATATTAGTGGCAAAATAATGTACGACAACATTTTACGTGCACAATATGGCAACACTGCATGGAGATATTTCCCTCTCGCGCTCCACGTCCAGGTATTATTTTATGTATGTAACATCGAGTGAACATAGAGTCATGTTTGGACTGCTGTGGATTTTAACTTTCACCCATAATATGCGGGTCAGAAGAGTACTAGTAAGATAAATAAAATATCTTTGGAGTGCAAGTGAGGACTATCTCCATACCTGTTGCCACATTATGCACGTCAATTGTTGTCATACAACAAAAGTGCCATGTTGGTATGGGTGTTGTGCAAATAAAATGTCATTGTTCAACATTTTGGCCACTAACATTTTTGTCTTCAAATTAGTCAAGGGTTTGTGTAGTGCGCTTATTTTGAGTTTGTTACTGGACATCCTGTCCACAGCCACCCTGGGACATGTTTCAAGCTGAAGCTGCTATGTACGCCCGCCATTATAGTTGGCTGGCACCAGCTTTACACAAACTCTGCATATCCTGCTACATTAAATTCAGATGTCCTTCCATCTTCAAGTTAATTTTATAGTTGCAGTATCGGTATTATTGAAAGTGAACTATATTACATTAGCACATTGATTATTTTTAATTAATATTCTGTCTGACCAATTTTAATCACCATTGAGAGCATGATAGTATTAATGTTACAATTTTTATTCATGATATCGTTCCTGGTTATTTTTTCCATTTGCTATAGGAACAAGTGCGGTTGGACGCATTCAAATGTGTTGGTGCATGTGAATTAGATCAGGAAATTTAGTAAGCAAAATATGCCAGACCAAACAAAAATATCACAAACTGGTTATTTTACTAGATTTGTTATACATATTTCTACTATTGCTGTTTTTTTCAACTTACAGCTAAATATTTTCTTTCCGTGTTATGTCAGTTATGTATTTATTTGTTAAGTGGTTGTTCTCTGTGCAGTGGCTGGTATTTTCAATCTTTATCAATAAATCGTAAACATGTGTTGAAGCCTGCAATACTTGAATCCATGACAAATCTGTCTGCCTCTAGAAAAAAAAAAACATGCACTTAAAATTTCAGAGAAAATATTAGCTCTGAGATGTTTTGCAAACTGAAAAGTCTTATTGAAGCGTTTGAAAACAATCAAAATTAAAACCATTATTTTCAGGCTGCTCCATTACAATATTTAACCTTCGTCTGTTGTATACATGTGCATTTTGTGGGTGCAGTACTCTTGTATTTTTGCATTAGTATCCAGATCACAATGTCCAATAGCTCAAAAAATTGTTAACTCATGTTAAATCTCTTGGCATACTTCTGTTCACATTGATCTGTACTCACATGGTTCAATATTTTTAATGTTTCATGTAAATGTAACTTGCCAAGTATGTGGCACCATAACAGGGTAACAGGATATGTCTTGATATGACAACAGGTGGCTTAATGAGAAGGGTTTTCGCGCGGTGCTCCAGTCAGGTGCGTTACTATGCTGCCAGGAAAGGCACAAGAGAAAAGATGAAGAAGAAGAAGGTGAAGGTGGAGGTGACCAAGGTCGGCTTCATCCCACATAAGCTGCGTGACCCAAACAAGTGAGCATCACCTCTTACATACTCCTAAATGCCGTTCCACTCACATTTTAGTTGCAATTAAGTAAAAACATCTTGGCATCACTTACCTTCAGAGCAGGCTGTAGCTGATGCAGTGGCCATTGAGTTTGCCTCCCACCAAGGTGATCCAAGTTCATTTCCCATTGGGTTCAACTCAGATTTTCACATGTGGGAATTGTGCAGACTTATGTCCTTGGTCTGTGGGTTTTACGTGGGATCTTTGGTTTTCCCTAACTCTACGTTCCGACACTTCTCCATATTCACTTCGACAGCACTGAAAACCTTAGTGCTAAGTTCTGAACAAAATCTCTTCACTTCACTTACCTACTTACTTCCTTGATTTAAGATAAATATACAAGACGAACACTAAAATTTTTTAAAGGGTGTGTTTATGTTATGTAACATGCTTCATTATATGGTACATTGCTGTTTTATATTACACTATCAATAAAAAGTTTATGTAATTTACTACAGTAAAAATTTATTTTTATAGTTGTGCAGTACAAGTGGTCTCAAGTAAAGACTTATATCTCGTAGCTGTAACATATAAAGGAGGAAATTATATGCCTTAAATTTTATTCTTTGCTACTTGGTACTAATTAATGCTCTGTGGATATCATAAACATAACCACTAAATAAGTAGACCATTTCAGACAAATGAAGACCTGCAATACCAATATCCACTCTTGTTCAAGATTAGAAAAATAATTATTGTAAAAGCAGTAGAAGTAATGGATAATAGCCTTGATGTCTATTTCTATGTATTAGATCATTGTATTTCTTTGAAATTCACTATGATGTGTCGCCAGGACCTAAAGAGTATACCACTGAATTAATAACATATAACAATATATATTTAATGCCATATTATGATTTTATTGAATAACTACCAAGTTTACTTTTGGCGCTTAGCCCTTTTGGTATGGCTGGTCATCAAATGTAAAATGGAATCTTTTCTTCAGAAAAGCAGTATAATCATAGAGCAATAACATACAGTGAATGCACATATTAAAAGTGTATATCACCTTTGAGATCAGTCCTGTCACTTCTGGAGACTTGTTAACTGAGTGTCAAACATATAAACACTACCTTCATACTGCTATCAAGTACCCCCACGAGGGTGAGTTGTGGAGCAACAGCGAAGGTGTATACGAGGGAACTCCTGCCACCTCCATCTCTGCCTCTCATTCAAGGAGTTTTCAACTCATACCAGCTGTAGTTGTAAAAGTCCTGCTGGCATGACAGCACCTTGATTTTGGATCCTAATCACCATTTACACAACTTGAAACAGCCAAAGAAATGGGAAGGATTTCTGACCTTCATAGTATCAGTTGTGATTACATTCAGTCAAATCTGTGAAATGCAGAAATGGAATTATATGTATTCATGAATGATGTGTGAAATTCAGTATTAATTTTTACAGAAATTTGTTGTAAGTTCAGTTTAAAAAAGTTTTATTTTGGCAGAAGGAGTTTACTGCTATCATGATAGATAGAATTGACTGTTGATTAAGTGTGCTAAATGTTTTGAACACCTTGTGACAGACTGAAGGCTGCTACCCAGCGAAAGATCTTTATGGACGATATGAAGTCCGAGCCAATCGACGATGTGTGGATAGCACGTTACCATAAATGGCGTACATACAGCTTTGCAGAGGCTGTCCAGTGTCACAAGGAGACGCACCACCCCACCGTCTACAACGTCCCTGATGCACCACTTACCATCACATTTGAGCTGGACATGTCCACCGACAAAAAGGTGACCAGTTGTTTCACAAACACTACTGATAACTGTCTTTGTAACTCGTCTCACATTTACGAGACAGCTGGCATAACCAGAGAGTTTTTTAGACGTTATTTTCGTGTACAATATATGATAGCAAGTGAAAACATTAGTTTTATTAAGAATTATATGACGTAGGTATTGCTGTGTGTGGAGAAATAAATTAGAATGTAAACTTTTAAAAATTTCACAGCCACATTCACTTAGCACCCCTCATGGTGCGTGGTTGCCAGCCACCCTGCTTGCAACAGCAGGTATTTTTAAATGTCAGTACTGTTAGGGATTACTTTATATTTCTCAGTCTCTGTCAAAGACGAGCATGACTTTCTCTGTTGTTACCTGTGTTGTAGTTTTGTGCGTGTGGGTCATGTTTCACAACTTTTCACCGTGGCTTGTGTAACAACAGTAAGAACTGTAAAAACAGACGCGTAAATGCAGTTGACAGAATTTCCATACTGTGGTTTCATTTCTTGTGAAAGAAAAGGACAGTTTAGTGTACCACTTCTGTTATATTCAAAAATACCTTAAGTTAAGAGTTTTTGTGTTTTTATTTCTAGTTACTGTACTTACCGTATTTGCCGGCATATAGGACGACCCCACATATAAGACGAGTCATGGTTTTGAAGGTACAAAATCTTGAAAAAAAGTAAATCACTAATTTTGAAATTCCCGACAGAAAAATATTTTTTTCCTTTGCCAGAAACATTAAAAATTCAGTTTAAATATTTTCAATGCATTTATTACCGTCATATAAACATCACAGTAGACAGATAAACGAATAACATTGACTACTACTGCCAGGGGGACGAAACTCATATGGGAGAAATGAATTCTTAAATCAAGAGCCAACATTGGGTTCACCAACCCCCGAACACAAAACTTTTAGGCCCTAATGGTTCGTTTTCATTGTATATTAATGTTTTTACTTCCAAAGCCGTTTTGTCTTGATATTACTACAAAATATATAGATAATTTATTTTTAAAGTTCATTTATAAACTTCACGCTAATCAGTTGAATTTGTCTTCCCAATGTTGCCTTTCTTCGCTCTAACGAACTTTTCCTGGCTGGCTTGCTTGAGACAATTTTGTTTGAAATGTGTTATTTTGAATTTGTTTCTGGAAATTGTTTAAAATAATGTATGGCGAGGCAAGTGCAGATTTTATAGAAACATTTTAGTGTCGAGTTGTAAAGTTGCAAAGCAAATTTGTATTTTGGATGCTGAAATATGTTAAACACAGGCAGTAAGGAAGTATGCATAGTAAATATGTTGCCACAGCCGAATATTTATAATTATGTACAGGAAATTTTGATAGCACTAGTTTACTTTCCTCGTTTATATAGTTTATAACGAGAATGCGTGTTGGTCAAGGAATTCAATAAATCCTGTTTCAAATACAATAAGTAAATAATAACAAAGGGGCACACGAATGTAGTTTTTCCACAGAGCTACGCAGTTTCACCGATATATACCAGCTAAATATGTTTGTTTCACCTCAGATTTACTGCTGTTAGATTGGGAGCATTTTGTTAGGCGATGCGCTCTTGTTTGCAAAATTTAAGGATTCGACTTTAGTACAGGAGTTGCGTCTCTCTCCCTTGTGTACTCTGTGACTACTGCTCTCCGCGTGCCCAAGAGCCAAGGAAATGCACGGCCGCGGCCGGCAATGTGTCAATTGCCGGCAGGTGTGCGCGACTTGACAACACCGGACTGAGGCACGCAGGGCTACAACAGCTGCTTGCAAGGTCGTCGCATTCCTGAGCGCTTTTGTCTGCCAGCCTAGCACGAGAGAGTACACACATGAATGTGTGGTACGGTACCTAGATCCTCGTTTTTTCCGCCCGAGAGTTGTGCGCTTGCGATACAAAAGATGTAAGCATGCGGACCTAGATCCTCGTTTTCTCCGCCCGAGAGTTGTAGGCCTGCCAGACCAAGTATCTCGGCACGCGCTCCAGCTGCATCAATCGCCGTTTCGCTGCGAGGAAGTGTCCTTTATTATTAATGACGGTCATCAAAATTTCGTACCGTAAATTTTATTAAAAAAACGGGGCACTCGTTTTAATTTGTGACGAAAAACGCTATTTCTTGCAACATCATACAACTCTACAGCTTAGCTTTCAAACGATTTTTAGGTTACCAAAAAAAATTTTTGCACCTTCATATAAGACGAGTAGCAATTTTTGAAGGCCAAAAATATGTAAAAATAGTTGTCTTATATGCCGGCAAATACTGTAATGCCAAAAATTAACTTTAAGAAAACTTGCATAAAAATTACATTATTTATAGAATTTCTAACTTTAATGTGCAATACAGTTTATCTATGGTAACACGTGAAGGACTAACTGAAGACCTAGAGTGGTTTGTAATCAGATTGATTGGGAAAACCTGGAATGTTCTTCTATAAGTATATATTGAGACTCTGAGGGGTTGGTGGTAGATCATCACCATCAGGTTATACATGATTGTAAATATGTGTACATAACTATTGAAGACCTGGAGTGGTCATATATATTGTGGACCATTATAGTAGGGTTACGTGATGACTTATGTGTTTATTGGTTGTGGTTACTAGGTGGACCAGGAGGGTCAGTGGTAATGCAGTTAAGCCAGGAGGGTTTGTATCTGGGGGACAGATAGCTGTTTTTCTTGTAGAGATATTATGTTCATAGGTATTATGGTAGGATTTTATTAGTGTATGTGTAAATAATCTGTGTTATTCATTGTGGGTCCAACCTTAAATTTCAATAGTTTGGATCATGAACTAATGCGCCAACATTATTATCTTAACAATATGGCAAACATCTAAATAAAAGGGAAGCAATGAATAATAAGACACAAAATAACTGAAAGAAGTAAACAATTTTTGCTAAAGAGCCGTATTATATGTTATGTGCAATAATATTACTGCATATTTGTGTGAAATATTTTTGGAAATAATTAATGTCTTGTACAGATTTATTCTACTACCTTATTAAATCTACCAGCTATAGCAGGAGACTTTAACTTTGCTGTTGTGTTTTATAAATAAAATACAGTAATTAAATTATCTACAGGCCAGCATTGATGTGAGTCATTAAGTATGTTTGAAAGTAAACAGTAATTTTTACTATGATACATACTAAACTCTGTGGTTGGAAGGAGCAAGCTCAAAGTAGCGTGATCTTTGTAGGGAGGTTCTTTTTATAGAGTTTTATGTAGAGCTCAATTCCTTTTTTATTTAGTAGTTTTCGAGTGAGCTTCCGTCCTTAATTTGTAGCGTCAACTCATATGAGCATGCTTCGGTGCTACTTTTACGCTGGAAATCTCGACCTAGCATCATGTAAATGTTAACTCTTCGGTGCTTCCCTTCTCTGTCTGAACAGTCCGCCCAGCTGCGTCGCCACACTTCCCCTCCTGCATGTGGCCAGGAGGTTGTGTTGGTCTGGGAAGGGGAGGACAGTAAAATATTATCTCTGGTAGCTGCGAGCTGCCAAAAGTCAGGAGAGATGAAGCTTGTGTGTGCATTTATGACATATGACAGAGAGAGAGAGAGAGAGACTGAGAAAGGGGGAGAGAGTGAGAGTTTGACCGTAAAGGGGAACATGTGCATAGCTGACACTAGAAAACAGAAGCTTACAAATGTAAATCACTATAGTGTTGTTGCTTTAGGAAATGAAATTGTGTAACAGTGAAAATAGTGAATTTCCATACAACTAAAAATGTGCTAAGTTATTATTTATTGATTACACAACTAACCTGTCAACTGTCAATTCAGTATTGTTATACTTAAACAAAAAAAATAAGTCTTATAATAAAAATTGGTTTTAAGTTTTTGTGATGCTCTTTTTTATAAAATTCTGAAATCACTAACACATCAGATTTAAAATAGATACCCAAATTACAGTCAGATGAACAAAATGTATTTTCAGCATGGATATACAGTACATTTTTCCAGTTGTCTTGAAAAGTATACTTAGGTTACTGATGGTAAAATAAGCCCTTTTCAAAACTTCAGTAAGAGAAAAAAATATCCAATGAAAATATGTGCGAGTAGCCTTAAATATTAATTTCTAATAAAATATATGTGCTGTGTTTAATATTTGAAAACTGCAACTTTGCTTAAAGATAAGTTCTACTTAAATAAACTTACTGTGCCAGCTAGTGTTGAATTTTAATTTACTGTAACACAAATGAAAAGATGTCACTTAAAAATTTAGTAACAGCTTTCTGCTATTGCTAACAGTCTATGAAAGGAACTTAAAATGAGCTAAACTCCAGGAAAGATTAGTTTTGGAGTGTGAGCTAGCTCATTTCTTCCGATGGACTTTTACTGGAGCTTAACTCCTTTAATTTTAAAAGAATTTGAGTTGAGTTGAACTCCAGTTTCAAAGGAGTTTGCCTAGCACTGACCAAACTCTGTTCACCTTATATGATGTTAAAAATGGAATGTTTTTTTCTTGCAAATAAAAAAAAATTATAGTTTCTTGTAAGCACATGTCAAAATCATAATTGTTTTGTTGTGCTAGTGCAAATAACACACACAGTTTGGGTACTTCAGGATACTTTTGAAACCACAGTGATACCATTATGTGAAATTAAAAAAATATATATATATTTAAAAGATTATCGTGGTTTGATAATCAAGAAAAACTTCCCTGTGTTGTTAAAAAGGAATCCTAAAGGAGATAAATGTTTTACTTTCACTATGAGTATATACTATTTGTAGTAAGAATAAGAAATATAAACTTTTGACATGTGCTTATACTGTATATGAAAGATAAACTCTAGTGGTCCCCCACTCCCCCAAGAAGTGACATTTTCACTTTAAGTTCAAAAGTTGAGCAGTGTTCGATTCAAAAGGAAAAAACATTTTTCAGGCCTTTTTATTCCCCAGGGTTTGGCAAAAGAAATATTTTATAGTAATCAATTCAAACATTGTGCTTTGAGGTTAATAATACATAAGTTAGTCTAGTATGTATTTAATTTTGTTCCCGGGGTTGTTAAATCGTGAATGTTTGCTCACTAGTGCACAGTTTGGTAAATGCATCAATACAGGCCTATTTCGTTTAGAAGAGCACACATTATCTGAACACTTTAACTCTAGACACTATTATTTATTTTTAACTGTAATTAGCTTAAATAGGACAGAATTTCAATCAGCAACAACAAGCACATGACAGAGACAGAATGTAGAAGTGCAACTGAGAGGGCACGTTACTGAGAGAATTGGAAGAAGCTGACAGCGACAGCACTGCAGGCCTGAGGGAAGCGTTACCATGAAATAGTTGTGCCTGTGACGGAAAAGTAGCCATACAAATTTAAGTTGTAGAAGCTCGCTCTAGTCTTATCTTTGCTCAATGCCTCAAATTACGGTAAGGTATAAAATGGAATCATCCATATTTTTTTTATGATCTTTTGCAAGAGCAGTAGTTATGCTTCTTACAATTGATTTTCATCTGGAAGTGGTTCATATTCATTTATTTGTCTGGTTCGTATTTCGTCAAGTCTGCTGTGTTTTTCCAGATACCTGTTTGTTTCGTCACTGAATGTGTTTTGTTCTGTCAACTGTGCAATGTTCTGCATGGTGGTTGTGATGTTGGCTTTGTTCTTATGTGCAGACCAAGTTTGTGGACAACATGAAGCGACTGGTACAGATACCGCACCCCTTCAACCATGATGATGTACGCAGTGTGATAGTCTTCTGCAAGGATGGCGAGGCCCAAAAAGCAGCCTTGCAAGCAGGTGCATCTGTTGTCGGGGGCAGCGACCTAATCCGTAGTGTTCAGGTAAATTAAATTCACATAATGATTAATATATTAATAATTTTTTAGTAATTCATTGATGTTCCTCCATCATCCTTAGCAGTGCTTACAATTTTTTTTTTTTTATTTTATATAGCACAGACAGCAACTTAAAATTGTATGTTTTGCTGTTTGTTGTGCAGATGAAATTTTGTTTCCAATATTTTATCAGTTCTTAAAAATGGATTCTAAATTATTTTTTCCTTTCTGTTGAAATTAAAATGCCCCGGACAATTTTTTGAAATTTCCGCTCAATTATTACTAAATATCTGCATTGCTTAATTTTTTTATGTTAATGATGACTTGATCCTAAAATACTGTTTCACAAATTTAACACATTGCATAAAGTAAATTTTCTCTGATAACAGTATTTTTTACACTTTAGAAGTTATTTTCTTTCACTTTTAAAAATACGTACTGTACATCTCACTGCCAATAGAAATATTGAACGTCTTATTTGCCCCCACTGTTTATTCATCATCATATGCAAGTTTACAGCAATAAAACTCTTGGCAAACTTTAACGAAAACCTACGTCGTAGACAGTCTCAACTCACATGCACATTTCTAAACAAGTATGAATGTAAGTTAACTGTTTCGATGCCGGATAAAAAAATGTTTAACTGTGCCAAGATACCGTAAAATATTACTTTAAAAATCTGTTTTTTTTTTTTTTTTTTTTTTTTTTAATACTTTATTTTTGGTTACTTTAAAGCAAGAAAACATGTACATTGTGTTCACAGAGTCATTTAATTTGATGTTTGACTAAAGTCGCATGTCGCAGCTGAGCAATATTTAGTATATTTTTCTATAATCGAATGTCACAGTTAAAGAATTAAGTGTTAGATAAATGTTCTGTACTTTTCCTGATTTAGCCATTTCTAACCATCAAAGAGGTTAGTGAGCACTCTTTTACTTTTTTATTTTTACTGAACTTGCCCCACAAATACACTGCATGTAGTAAGATACAGGAAAGGCAAGCAAGCAATAGTGCAGTTCAGTTGCCACACAGAATGACTACCACAATGATTCTATTTGCAGTACAGAGTACATCAAACTGGCATGCAGTGTTTCCATACTACTACTTTTTTTCTATGGACTTGTAGCAGCGGCCCTTTAATTTTATTTGCAAATACATACTGTAGTTTGTAGTAAAGTCAACACATGCTTCTGATGTTGAGTTTTATAGATTAGGGTGTATACGTATATGTTACAACAGTGTAAAGAAGCCATTTGTTTGTCATTTTGAGCTGCTGAAAAATCATATTTTCAGTACATATACTGAATTTTTTCAATAACAGAAGAATAATTTCAGCTGTATGCTCTCTTTGTAGATAAACATATTGAGGATATGTTGAAGCGGATTCAGGTAGAAAAGCAGAAACGTGATATGTTACGACAAAGTTCATACATCAGGTACATAAGCCTCGGATTCCTGTTTGTGCTGTTTTTTTTAATGCAGTGGCACATCCTGTATCCATAATTCTGATATCCGAAACTTCTATTATCCGTGTGTAATCTGAGGCGTAGAAAAATATGCAGAGCCCGGCGAAAGGGAACGGCCAAAGTGCAGGCCGATTCCGAGTCAGATTCCGATTCCGAAAGTCGGCGCGAGTATTGACATGCACAGTTAAATGAGACTGGCCATAGTGTTGGCAGGCTGCAACGTGCTCGCGCTGGTCTCGACATCAGTCGGATTGTAGGAATGAATTGTTCATTCTTATAAATCCACTCGGAGTCGGTCTGCAGGCGACGGTGTACGTGAAGTATAGTCAGTATACGTTCATTGTGCATTTGTTTTGTGCAATATTCAGTTGTGCGAGTTGTATTTGTGTACGTGAGTAACAAGAGTAATGGATAAGGAAATACTAATAGCAAATGTTTTCTGTAAACAAGCAATATGGGATAAGAGACTGAACTGCAACGTAGTTGACCAATGTTGGGGCGAAATATCACGAGAAATGGGCATTGCTGGTAAGTGAGTTGAACACAGCTATGCATTTCACAGGTTCGTAGGTAGGTGGGATGTTGAGATGTAACCCCCACTCCCTTTGTTGGTTCAAAACAAATTGAAATAAGTTGTTTGAAAAAGTATACTGTATTTATTCCAATTTTAAGTGGTGGATATGTAATAATCATAGCCTGCAATGTACTGGTAATGTATTTTGTGACACTTCCAATATATAGGAAATGGATTATGTATTCATTTTCAGAACCTTTCCTCCCCCCCCCCCCGCCCACCGCGAAATAATTTTTTTAAAGTTTACATATACAATTCTTTGCCCACTGCACCCACACCCGCCAAATGAAACGAAAATGGGGCGACACCCATAATACTTTATGTGACACAATGGTTACGCACATATTATTAACAATGAACATATTTCACAAGTTTATTTGCACAGAGTTATCAGGTCCGGCGTGTGATGTTTACACAAGATAATATTAACATACAGTAACCCCAAAACTCTCTCTGGAGTCTTGTGTGACCCCAAGCATCTTTTCTGCGTCATTTCAGTGTAAGTGTTATTAGTGTCTTTCTTTGACTTAGTACAATGAAAGAACATATGTAGTCAAACATATTACAGTCAGGGTATATTGATTTAAATCAATATTATTTAAATAAAATACTTTATTTTACGTTTATATCTATTAAATTTTTCTGGCAGTAATTAATTTCACGTAAGGAGATGAAAATCTGCAATTATTTGATTATGCCAACATAAAGCAACAAATTAATCTTTTGTTGATGTTATTTTGTAACCTCTTCAGTGAGTGGATTATTTTTTTCTAAATATGTAACCTCTTTTACAAGGAGAGTATATAAAAGTCATAAACAAAAATTATGTCTCGAATTAGAATCTGGTTTTTATTTGCAATCAATTTGTGTAGTTTTAGCATTAATTTTAAACGTGGCCGTTCAAAAAATGTAATCATATTAATTGTGTAACATAGTTTCTCCACATTGCAACCACCACATACATGCTCTGTACTCTGTAGTTCTGTTCATTTTTTTTTTTTTGCGGTACATAATGGGTAGTTTTACTATGGCAGTAAAAGTATTTTGTTGACTCTGGCTGTACACAGCTATAAACCGGACCAAATAATAATGAAAATATGTGTAATTACTGCATGATAACTATGATTTACTGATGTGACAGGACACTTTGTTGAATTTTTTTCTGTTCAATTCCAATAACATTATAAAAAAAAAATTTTAATAAGCTGAATAACAGCTATCAAATGTATCCATTTTGATAAGAAAAAATATCTTACTGAAAATAATTTTTTGCTTAACCTAAATTATTTTTAAAAAAAAAAGAAAAAAAGGTATTTATTTACCTTATGAACAACAAAATTTTTAAAAATCTCTTACTAATTTTATTTAACTCTTACAACAAAAACACAAGTTTTGCAGCTTTTTCTGTGCCCAAACGGTTTGTTACCGTAGATTGCACGCCGTTGGACATTTAGTTGAATTTCCAAAAAGGGGGTATGCTTCTCAAAATGACACAGAATAAATTAATGTTCTGTAAAATTATATTTTTCAAGACTTGGTGCAGCTAGGCACGATCTGGCGCCACCTACCATGAAGTTCAACTCCTACCGGCAGATTAGAATCATAGTACCTATTTATATGAAAGGAATAACAACAGTACGTATAGTAATTGCTTGATATTAAAGCACCTGTACAAAACTACAGTGCTTAGAACACGTGATTAAGTATGGTGTAAAAGAAAACTATTTAAATCAAAATACATAATCTGATTTAAATAGAAAAAATCTGATTAATTTCATTTTTTAAAATTAAATCATTATTTTTATAAACTCTGTTTACAGTAGAACAATGCTATAACATTTCTCAAGGGACCAAAGTAATTTAGACTCAATAAATTGGGAAACTTTATAACAGAGTAATTTTCTATTGAAAAATGTGTCTGTGGGCCAAGTGAAGTTTGCTTTAAATGCAGGAAAATTTTATAAGTGGGGATGTTATAACCAGGTCCTACTGTAGTAATTGTACAAGTTCACAGCAACAAGATAACTGGATGAAGGTGTTTCCCATCACTTTCATTCATACTGCAGAAGATACTGTTTGAAGTATACTGCAAACTTGTTTCTGATAGATTTTGCGTCACTAGAGATTCGTCCACCCTGTGCCCACACAACACTTTCACCTTGAACACACACATCTTTGACATGACGTTCCAAATCCTACTTGTCTGTAATTGTCTTAAGAAAAACACAAGATTCATTTCACCGACATTTCCGCTAGTTCTACCTTTGTCTCTATTGGCTTTGCTAGGATACGCCATTTCTAAAACAAAAGTCCGATTCCACACTTCACTGTTTTTCTTGCTTGAGACAGGCAGTTACTGAAATTGCGAAATGTATCAGTCAATGAATCAGGTTTGTAAGGTTTCATTTAATAGAGGAGCAGAGGTTAAGCCTCGTCAGCAATGGTCACGTATGGAGCATTGACGTTAGTATTAGGTAAATGATCTGGCCCGGGAAGAATAATTCTTTGTGTCTCATTGAACATAAATAAGTAGGGTGAGATAAAATTGCCTCCGTCACTTTGTTTGCAGTAACCCCCCATGCCTATACAAGTAAACATATACTTTGCATCAACTAAGCCTTGAAGGATCACAGAATAAAACTGCTTATAGTTTAAATACATGGAGCCAGAGTTTTCTGGACAAATTGTATGTATGTGTTTCCCATCCAAACTGCCCACAACTTGAGGGAATTTCCAGACTCTTTCAAAATCAGCTGCGTTTTGATTAAAGAGTCTGTCGTTGGTACCGGCATGTGGAGAGGTTGTAATTCTTCCCAAATAATCTGAACAGTTTCTTTCACTATTTCTGCCAGATATGAAATCGCTGTAGAAAGAAATCTGAAACTTAGAATGAAGCAGATGTAATTAGTTACGAGTTATGATCCAAATAATATACCTGCCATCAAATAGTACAGGTATGTGTTGTGTGTGTTTTATGGAAATGCGAAAAAAATTTAAATGTTTTAGGGACCAATTCAGTGCCGAATATTGTAAGAATAGCCAACACGTTCTGGTGATGCAGATGCGGAGTATGTGGAGCCAACATGGCCACATTTTAACTCGTCGTTTTTGAAGGATGTTACAAAGTCCAGATTTTCGTCGAGTAATTTGAAAAGTAATGCACATCCATCAACAACGGTATCAGTGCATGACCATGAAGATAATAATAGTGAGGGAAGTACGCATGGTGCAAATGATTCCCACACTCAAGCGAATGATACTATGGGTATGACCCATCAACTAGGTATGAACAGTGTGGTCCATATTTCTCTTGTTGCGCAACAGACAGGTTCGGAGGACATTGAGAAAAAGAAGAAAGTGTAGCTAGTCAACACAAAGTACAATGACACCATCATTGCGATTAAGACGAAGAAAGCTGTGTGTCCCGTCTTCTCTCCAGATACTACCAGCTAGTCTGACGCCAACATACCTGACTCAGATAATCGGAATCTGACTCGGAATTTGCTTGCACTCTGGCCGTACCTAAAGATTAAATTCCAATTGTCAGCGCCAGCGCCGTTCCAGCTCAGTCTAGATAACGCAAGCGAAGATAAAATCTCAGTTAGTGTCCTTTAAAATATGCTAGTGGTACAGTGTGCGACCATCTACAAAATATCTACTAAACGTGAACTTCTGAGTGGAGGCGACAAGACATGTGGCAGCAAACAAAGGAAAAACTAGATACAGACACTCGTCTCAGTTAATCTTATGATTTCAGCATAATTTACAACACAAACAGAAAAATCAGCACTATAAATTTTATTTTGACTGTGATGCAAAGACAGAAATATAACATAAAAACACAATGTATTTAAAGGGCACTGCGAAACCTGCATTCTCTAAGCTGAGAAGCGACAAAGTTATTAGGACGACGTTGAAGTACGCTTCAAATGCCGCATTGTCACGAGCCAAGCGCTGAAGTAACGTGTAAGATTACCACCGATCCATTTTTACTGTGCAGCATTTTAACCGGTGACCATATAATTTAATTGGAGTTAAGTCTGTAGCTAAGTCCGTGCACTTTTCTATATGAGTTTTGCATACATCCGGTTAGTACAGTTGGCTGAAAATGCCAAATTTAACTATGTTGAAGGGTTTCGAAACCGTGTTTTTAATGAGCATGTTAGCTTAACAATCACATTTTGTACGTGTCCGAAGTGTTTTTCCTTTTTGTACATAGTCGCATGCAGGTTTCCTAAAAATGTATTTAAGAAAACATGGAAACACGTTTGAAGAGCGTGGTAAGTAGACGGCACCCTTAAAGAATTGATTCTACCTAAATAATCGGTATCAATTAATTGACGTTTTACCACATTGATTATCAGTTCCATTTTGTACACAATTTGACATGACAGGGTGTCTACTAGGTCACTAAAGTCACGAAAGTCCCGAAAAAGTCAC
Organism: Medauroidea extradentata; assembly: GCA_003012365.1. Classification (NCBI taxonomy): domain Eukaryota; kingdom Metazoa; phylum Arthropoda; class Insecta; order Phasmatodea; family Phasmatidae; genus Medauroidea; species Medauroidea extradentata. The sequence continues at coordinate 5,334 of PNEQ01007184.1, read as the reverse complement.
GAATTGTGAAAAAGGTCACGAAAGTCCCACAATAGTCACTAATTTGTAGTATATTTTGGTATAAGTCACGAAAATTATTTTGGTTGTTTGATTCTTGTCGAATCATTTGTCAAACGTGCATGTTTACGCTACTAGTATTTCTCGTGTACTTTGAAAGTAAAATAAATAATTAGTTTGTATATTAGTTTTCGTAGTCATCTTCATAAAGACAACTTAAATTTATGTATAGTATATTGATTACACATTTTAAAATTGGACATGCTTCGCGCTATCAGCAATTGCAGGAAACATAATGAAATTTGTCGGCCGTGTTGCACTTGTTAAAAAAAATATTAATTAATTCTGTTAGAACAGTTTTTCAAGAAAAAGTCACTAAAAAGTCACTAAATTTGACTTTTACTATCTGGTAGACACCCTGCATGAAATAAGTTCTATAAATGACCCTTAATTGTGTTTTCAGGCGGGGAGAAATTACACGAGTTGTTGAAAATAAACATTCATTGTCGCCTATAAAATTTTGAAGACTTGTTGAAATGATTTCATGCACTATTTTTTAATAGAATGAAGTAAATACATGAAGAGAAATGTTTCGCACAAAGTTGTGAATTTAGAACCAAAATACAAAATACTTTCTTTCTACAAAAAATAATTGCGAAATATCATTGTTCCCCAAAATTTGATAGGTTCGAAATTTAGTTCTGTGTTGTTCATAACCATAGTTGCGGCAAGGACAGTATTGTACCACCAACACATTTCATTTTCAACTAAAAGTTGTGTCTCTGCAAATACTGTACATACACTTTATTCAATTCAGAAGTTTTTCATCCTTAATCACAATTATTTATTTTGAGAACTTATTTGTTTTTGTTTATTATAGGTGTAGTGTTACATGCATCGTCGAGCATACAAGAACAAAACACAGTTGAAGTAACCTTTCTTGAAAGACAAAAATCCAGTCCAGCAATACCAACTACCAGTATACGCAAAAACACTGACTGTTTTATACTGTGTTAATTTTCATTGTAAGCCTTAGCTTTAATAAAGTAACGTATTTAAAAGTGATGTATTGTGATGGTACTCGCCCCCACTTTACCTCAAAGGTTACACAGTCTCTATACATCTCACCACAGCATCACGTGCGGTAGAATGAGATCTCTCTTCTCAGGGTTCACTAGTAGGTTCGAAGGCATGCCAGCATGTCGTTAAATAAAAGAATTAAATTATAGGAGGATGACATTTTATAGTGCAGAAATTAATCAGACATTACTGAATCACTAAACAAAAATGCTCCACCGGTGGGCTACTCCTATAAATGGGTTGCTGCAGCTAGACCATTTTTAGAGTTACTTGTTACTGAAATAGTTCCATCGGGCCCGCACACATCACGCCCAAACGCCTTCTGAATTCGCACAAAGAAAAATATTAAGCCATTTAGAACTGAATCTACCACAGTTAATTAGCGGCTAACGTTGATAAAGGTAAAACAGACTGAAAATTTAACTATGGCATCTCAAAGAAGCTAGTTATCCTCCGCGTGTACTACTCAACCACATGGGTGGGTCGGCGAACTTACAACCGCGGTCCCGACACGTCTTCATCGTGCAGCAGGTCAAGAAAGACTGGGGCGAGTCCAGGGCACGCGCGGCGGACCAAGGGTGCCATAGCCTCCAACCCAGCGCACACGTTCCTCCGGAACTCTTTTTAATTATAACTAATGACACGGGTTACGTAGAACCCTCAATTTAAATCCTATGACTCCTGGCACTTAATACTTGATACATAAATTCTCACTTTACGTTAATTTTTACAGGTTAGTCAAAAATTGAAGAAACAATAAGAGGCACCGTTGGCGGAGTAATACATTTTCGGCCATCGCCGGAAACCTCGTGACGTACAGGCGCCAGCCTGTCGCATGCCTGTTGCAATCCACAGGCCCAAACTGACATGAAAAGTGAGAATATTAAATACGCCTTTTGGCTCACATATTACAACAAAAAGTTACTTAGATAAAGTTCCTGAAATTTAAAGCTGAACAAAATGAGACTAGTTAGGAGTCTCTGCGACAAAATTGACTTGATTGAAATAATTAAAATTATCAATTATTGAGTTTTAGCTAACACTAGCCCTAGGTAGCCCACCGCAATAAATACAATTAATTAGTTACAAAAGTTTTACATTAAAATATGGCTTCCTTCTTCAGGATGGCATTCAGTAGCCTCGTAGGATTAAAGTTCATCCCCAGATCTTGATGTTAGCAAAGATTATTACAATTAATTAGCAAATTAAATTTATTCAAAATCAAATGATGGGACTTCTGCGAACAAACGATGCACTTGCACTCTGCAAGCCGGGCAGGCTCACCGCTCTGACCGAGCAACTTACGAAATGTGGGGCTTCACTTCACAATTGCACATGATTTTATAGGGTCAAAAAAAATATACATAAGTGGTAGCTGCCTTAGTGAGTTGGGGGCTCTTATGCGTGGGTTGGCATTGTGGTCAGTGTTAGACTAACTCTGCGGTCACACATAGACAACACTTAAGATGGAAAAGAAAAAGAATAAATCACATGGCTGGTGAGACCAGTTACTCTACAGTATATCAAAATTAAAAATTTGAATTTATGTTTATTTCAGTTTCAGCTAATGTACATTACCTTCGAATAATTATTGGTTCGTGATTCACTTGCTTTCGTTTACTAGGTTTGGTACTCTCGTCGATGTAAAAAAAGTTATTAACCCTGAGACTTGATATTAATATGTTATATTGACATATTCCCTGGTTTTCTAGCATATTTCTCATAAATAATGAAATTAATTTACTACATTAAATATGGCCTGACGGATTAAGGGATTTCGTGTATTTTTGCGATTGAACTGTTAACGGGTCATATAAACAAAGGATTTTGGTGATTATGTTTGCAGCGGTGTTTGCAAACACACTACAAGCAGTTTGCAACTTTCACGTTGCCGATTCATCCATAAAATACGCCATCTTACTTTCCATTAGTGAATGATGTTAACGCGTGTATGTGAGTAGTGATTTATGGTTACGAACTGCTTAAATTTTTACTTACATGGTGTAAGAAAGTGTGATTCATGCTGTGTTTTGTCAAATAATAAAATAAGTTATAATAAATTATGAGTAATAGGCATTTAAGATGTCTGATGTCTGGCATCATTTTTACATTCATTCGAGTGATGAAAACTATGTAATCAACAACTACTACAACACATAAATATCCCGGGGCGGCAAGTCAAAGTCAACTACTGATTTGATGAACATTTAAAGGGGAAACATTCTCAATTTTTTACAAACAAGGGCTGTTAAAACAGACATATGTATGCCAATTTCAAAATCTGAAGCTTTTGATTTTGAACAAAAACATTCAATTTAAGTAGTATATCGAGCTTGCTTTATAAATTTTGGTTTTGTCTTACTTGTATATAAGTACATAGAATTTTTGTTTGGATGTTCTTCGTTACTGTCTTTAGATTACTAGTTAGAACTCTGTTGAAAATCTTGAAAATGGTAAGTTATTTTTTCTAATAATGATTCTTCAGCAGTTTTGTGTTGCTTGTGTTCATGTTTGTGCTTACATTGGAAAAATGTATAATTTTGGGGAAAAAAATTGTATATTACAGGAATTGAAAATCGACTCGAACACAACACTAGAATCGTGGTTGGAGTCGGAATCAGTAAAATACAGGAATTGATCCATCCCTATTTAACAGTCTTTCACTATGTTCTCCGTACGTAGATGCGTAATTGTAACACACGCCAGTAATAAACCTGTGGCTGTACATGTAATCTTAACTCTGCTTGAAACAGCTGTAGTCAATAGAGTGGGCCGAAAAAACATTTTTTTTATAAGTTGTAATAGCGAGGGAAAGTTGTGAATTATATAGACAAATGAAAATAAAAATTAATTTTCATAATCGGTTGACATCTTCTGGTCGCGCATACGCCCGAAAGTTTGACAAAATATGTAAAAAACATCATTCTTGCGATAATTTTTTTAATTTTCATATAACATCTTTTCGTAATGTAATAGTTTGTAGCATCTTCAAATAGAGTGTAAAAACATTGTGTTTTAATTTGGGCTCGATTAGTTAAGGGCGCGGTCTACCGCAATTTTCATCATCATTATTTTATTTTGTATTTGTACCAGATATTTTTTTTTCTTGTTTTAGACACAAAATGTGACTAAATTTGGCTCTTGTGATTTTTTTTTTAATCTCTCATAGTTTTCGCGTAATGGTTTGTCAAATTCATATTTTGCATGTTTCCGTTTTAACGACTACATTAAAACCAACTAATATTATATACCAAACTCAAAAAAATCACAGTCGATAAAGACATTGCAGGCTACAATGACATGCTCATAAAATTAAAGAAAAAACATTATTTGTATTTTTAAAAAAATTATTGAACTTTTTTAATTTTTGTTTTTGGTTTCAGCAATTTTTTAAAATTCAAATAATTTTTATTATTAAATTTCATGAGCATGTCATTGTAGCCTGCAATGTCTTTATCCAATGTGATTTTTTTAGTTTAGTATATCAGTTGGATTTAGTGTAGTTGTTAAAACGGAAACATGCAAAAATATGATTTCAACAAGCCATTACGCGAAAACTATGAGAGATAAAAAAAATTTTACAAAAGCCAAATTTAGTCATATTTTGTGTCTAAAATAAGAAAAAAAATATCTGGTACAAATAAAAAAAAATGGTGATGAAAATTGCGGTAGACCGTGCCCTTATTGGCTTCCGGTGGCGCATAAGGCCCAAAATTTGCCAAAATAGTGAAAATTTCACATTTTCACTATAATTTTTTCATCTTTAATATACCTTTTTTTAACGCAATAGGAACACAATATTTATTTTTGAACATAACAACATCGTGTTTTATTATAGTGAATATAAATTAACAATTTTCAGTCACACAATGACCCAAATGCTACAGAAAAATAATACCTAAAAATATAGGCTAGTGACAGAGTGATACTATAAACAACTGGCATGAAATTTTTTTACTTGCTCTCTATTAAAAAAAATTAAATATTAAATTTACAGTATAGTTTTTAAACAATACACTTATTTTTATACAAAAGATAAAAACACAAATTTGACTAATTAGTCCGTTGCAGTTGAACCTGTCCATTAGTACAGTTCTCTAGTTTGTAGCTGAAGGTACTTTGAAGACTGATTTGCTGGTGAAGTTCGGCATGGATGATCTGGACAGCAAAGTGGTTCTTATAAATCCGTCTCGAGATTCGTCTCCACAAACTTTTCCTGAGGCTTCCGTGACAAGTTTGACACAGCGTTCAACAGCC